>JAFVLL020019535.1:0-17841 GCA_021397915.2 Tor tambroides
CTGACGAGGTGCAGGTGCCGATGATTAATATGCTGGAGATGTGGAGCGAGGTAATTGGCTGGGTGAGGAGCCTGGTCCTCCTGTGACACATATATATTTATTTATTTTAAGGATTAAACTGTGGGTCATATTAGTAGAGTAAAAAATATAAAAAACTTAAAGGTACCCCTGTAGTCAGAAATGTTATCCTTTAAAACTCATCTTTGATCATCAAAATGACATATTTAAATGTTTTTTAATTAGCTGTGGCATAAGAGCAAATAAAGAAACAAATGAAGAAGAAAAAAAAAAAAAATACAAATAAACCAACCCAGGGAACTGGGGCTCACCAGTAGTGAGGCAGGCTAAAGATTAGGCCTTCCAGCGGCCCACACTAATTTCCACACGTGCACAAAAAAGAAAAGCACTCACACATTAGTCAAATCCAGTCAAAAAAAATAAAAAACAAAACTGCACAATTTGAAAACAGGACTCCCACACCAAAATAAAAATAGATAGCCTGCCCACTCTGGATCCCCCAACTCCTGAAGATAGAAAGAAAAGGACAATTAAAGCTGGTATAGCTCTACAACAAAAACAATTAACAAAAAAGAAAGAGGATTAACAAATCAATTTACAAATTCTGTACTTCACAGAAAACAAAAGACAAAAAGAAAAGAAAATGGAAACCCAACATTTAATCCTGGAACACTAGTCAAGCACCACAATCAATTTAAACCACTACAATGGTACCAATTTATACACCAGGGGCACAGTTATCTTATTTCACCAGGAATAATGAACAAAAAAAAAAAAAAAACTTCAAACAGCAAGCAACAATTGCAAGTTAAAAACCCGCAGAGGACGGGACACTGCAGCACCCCCGCACCTCAATACTAATCACTAATCAAAAATATAATTTTAAAAAAATTCATATATCCACTATAGGCAAGATATTAAGGGAGCATATAAATATTCACCTACTGCACGGGAAGACAGCAGTCACACACGCACACAGCAATGTAAACAGCGGAGATTCAATACAACAAACTTTCACACAGGCAAGACAACAGCCAGGGAGAGTGCCGAACAGACACCAGCCTTCCAGAAAGACGGCACAGTTAGGAACGCATAAAGAAGCTAAAAAAAAAAAAGGGAACATGCCAAACACATACCTCCAACACTAGGCAGACAGGCGCCAGCAGGGCTTAATTTGTGCCGGATCCTGCACCTCGTTTTGTCAGATCCCCCTCCTCACGCGCCAGTGAAAGACGTTTGTGCTGACCTATAGTGTGCATATATGAACAATCCTCTATAATGACCGCGCTTGCAGCACATCTACATTTGAAACAAAGAACCTGAGCGCGCAAAAGACGCAAAATGTGAACTGCTCTGCTCTTACAAGACACAATGCACGGATCTAATAGCCTATACACATGCGTTTTCTTTCTCAACTGTTAACATTTACTTAAGAAAAAACCTGGATACCCGCCAGGACGGCCAGTTTTGCGTAATTTTGTGTGTATTTGGCCACTTAAGCTCAACAACAAACTACAAAAAATAACTCAATATGATACTCGCTATAGGCGGCTTTGGATGTGACTGTGGGCGCTCAGCCTTGAAAAACTAAAATAGAGCTTTACTATTTTTAAAAAAGCAGTAACAGTACTGAACCATACTTTGTAAATGAATAAAAAATTTGCATTAATATTAATTATTATATTGATCATTAAAGCTATTTCATAGTTTACTAATGTTAAAAGAAGAAACTTTAAAAATGAAGCCTATTAGTAATAGTAAATATTGAAATGAACACACTCTACCAAGGAACAATACTTCTACAGCTTTCATTAATGTTACAAATGGACTTTTATTGTTAAGTATTACCATTTCATTTCAACAGTCATGCTTAAAGATGGCCATCTTTAAATACCTACACAAGGCCATATTAAAATTACATGCACAGGTGTAGAATATCAGAGACTGAATCAGACAAGTTTAAGATGCAATCAGAACATTGAAACCTGAGGAGCTGGAATTCCACCGAGAGGCCCAAGGAAACAGGACGCCGTAAATCAGATTCCTAGCTCCAACTAGTTTGAAGCAAGCAAACTAACCAACTCTTTCACAAAACAGCTTGCAACATTGAGACAAAAGAACACTTATTAATAAGTCCAACACAGGAAGGAGATCATCAAATTGGTGGCAAGTAATCAAGACTGATGGTCAGAGAGATGGCCGTCACATCTAAATCTGTGATAGAAATCGCAGCTACCGACTTTCTTGGGCGGGTCTCCCCCCTACCCAAGACAAAGAACCAGACTGAAAATTCCTTAGGAGACCTTTTAACCTTTCTCTGGTCTTCACAGAACAAGCCTCTTATTCTCCATAGAACTACACAGAGACTTTCTTTCCCATATGTACCTGAAATCATCTTAAAAGACTTATTAGCAACTAATAAGTCTTTTATGCATAACTCCATATCATGCATGTAACCCACACAATTGACTATCATGTTAATCACATAGTGTGTATGTCTTTTTAATCATTATTGAATAGCTGAAGGATTCATATGCGTGTTTGGTATGTATGAGTTTGAAAAATCATGCTTTAAATGTTTCTTCCAATCAATTCTTTGTCAAATGTATCATAGTCTTGTTATAGAAATCATGTCCAAAGTATACTTTGCAAGAGCCTGTAAAGTTCGGACACGTGACTGATCAGATAACATGTTGATTTATTGATTGGGTGGAGAAACAGAGCAACACCCCGAGCCAGGACAGTATCTAATTGGTCAAGACAAGCATTAGGAGGTGTCTGAAAGCCGAGTTTAAAAACTCAGGACACCATCAAATTCTCCTCTCTTCTAATCTTTTGTTGCTTTTGCCACAGCGTTTTGACGCTGTTTTTAGCGCTCTTTGAGCGTGCTCTGGCCCACATGCCAGCTGTTACCACAATGAGAAGAAATACCACCTAGTCTCGTTACATCCTTTTATCCTTTTTCTTTAACTTATTTTCTTTTCTGTTGCGAGTTTCGTGTTCTCAGTTTAAGTTTTGCCGCCACGCCTCGTCTCCGAGTTCAACTTGAGTCTGTGACCGCCTCAAAACTTCTACCAGCCACAACTCCGCATCTTCAGCCAAGAGCCAGCGCCCAACCATTGGCTTCCCAAGACGTCACTTCAATGACTACTGAACTTCTAACCAATCAGCAACCTGGGGAAAACCCCCTTTCTGCAACAACGATGACAAAAGGGAATCCCTTAACACAAAGGCAACGCAAGTAAAACAACTCCAGATTTTTGCTGAGCTGGCGCATTTAATATAAATTTTAGCCTCATTGAGAAACTCAATGCGAGGGTTAAATAAGTGACTGAAGGTTGTTCAGGTCGATGCAATTTCACATATTGCTGTAAACTTGGAATTTCACATTTTCATTCTCTTAAACTCATCCCTCTCTTACTTTCCCTCTTTCTGCAACGTGTGAATGTGTGAATGCGTGTGTTCATGTGTTAGGTTAGTTTATGTCTTAGGTTTATATAAATAAAATCGTATTTATATTGAAAAGAGAAGTGTCTTGTGCTCATAAGTTAATGTCTTAATCTGTCGATTTTGTTACTGTGCTATTTAAGTGTTTTCACTATATTTTGGATTCTTATATCCAGTGCAGAGTTTGTTATACGGCTCGTTCAGTGAATCACTGCCGTGAAACAGTGAGTCTGTTCAAATTCCCTATAAAATCATAAATGATTCCCTTTGAGCTAAATTAAACTATTTCCTTTAAATTAAATATTACGTTTTACGTTACACAGGTTATTGAAATTGTATGTGTACTGTCACATTTTATTTGCTGCTATTTTAGAACACTGCATGAATATCTAATCAAAATATAAAAAAATATGCAAGTGACACACTTCATGGGTCATGGGTATCACGCACACCGGACGCATCACTTTCAATTCAGGCAGCGATCTGAAACTGTTTATTTAATCACCAAATAAGTTTGCTTCAAGAAAGAACTATGTGGCATAAATGAGTTTGAAGTTCGGTGTTTAAAAAAAACTGAGTATACGGAAAGAGAAAGCACGATCTGTATTACAGCTCTCTAGATGAAGCATACAGACTGTATTAGAGCCGCAGAAAGACAAACGTTTTGTTGAAAAATGCTCAATGCATAATTTATAGCCTAGGGTGAAGTCATTATGTACATTAACAATGATTTTGGACAAATCTAATGTTATTTAATGGAAAACCCGTCCTTCGGATGAGACGCTAAACCGAGGTCCTGACTCTCTGTGGTCATTAAAAATTCCAGGATGTCCTTCGAAAAAGAGTAGGGGTGTTACCCCGGCATCCTGGCCAAATTTGCCCATTGGCCTCTGACCATCATGGCCTCTTAATCATCCCCATACACTGATTGGCTTCATCACTCTGTCTCCTCTCCACCAGTAAGCTGGTGTGTGGTGGGCGTTCTGGCGCACTATGGCTGCCGTCGCATCATCCAGGTGGATGCTGCACACTGGTGGTGGTTGAGGAGATCCCCCCCCTTGTATGTAAAGCGCTTTGAGTGCCTTGAAAAGCGCTATATAAATGTAACGAATTATTATTATTATTATTATTATTAAAACTATGTGAATGGCACTCTGTTCCGCGGCAGGATTTTCTGTTGGCTGCATTAAAATGCGCTTTGAAGTTTCCCGCTCTGTGCAACGCGCAGTGTCACATGCCAAAACAAACAACACGTGCTGTCAGTGATTTCCGCCTTTAGAGGCCGCTCTATATATAAGCATAATTGTTATTATCAAAATACTCAAATACTCTAAGGTACAGTAGTGTTATTTGGTTATAACTCTTATAATTTAAAACAATAGAATATATAAAGTATTTATAATTATTATAATAATAATAATATACTTTTTATTTTATAGTATGATAGTATTAATGTTGCTTTTAATAATTTAAAATATATTTAAATAACTTTTTTTTCCGATTCAGTAGTAATATGATATATTGTATTATTTTACATTTATTTTTCATTTTTAATCAAATGAAAATATTTAAGTAATAAAAATAATAATGCTTATTACTCTTATTTCTGTTGTATACAAATTTAATATTTAACAGAATATTCTTCATTGATTTAATTATTATAGTGTATTAAAAACACCTTAGTTATTTTATTTTTAGTTGTGATTCTGTCAGTGTTTTTTCGTATTGGCACTATTTATATTTTAAACCATGTGTCGCATAGATTATACAGACTTGAGTTTGATGGAAAGCATTGAGCATTATTTAGATCTGCTTCATCAGTAGGTTAATTGACACTAGTCGTTAGTTGCAGTGCTAATGAGACACTAATGAGTCATTGACGTGTTGTATCTATGCATGTGTGTTTTAGGCTGCCCAACTGCAGCAGTGATAAAGAAAACGCCCGTCATTCCTCATCCCTCCGCCTCTGTAGCCAATCAGAGGCCACCTCCACCACCGCAAATTCGACTATGTTGAGCTGTCGCCCGTAGCCACACCTTTAACCCCTGCCTCCACCAATCAGAGAGAGTCGGGGGAGGGGCAGGTGAGAGAGCACAGCCAATGGCAGGAGCGGCCGCATGACGATGCCCACAACCAGTGGGAGGCGGTGCTTTCGTGGAAGGTGCGGGCCAGCAGTCGGAACAGAGATTAATAGACGAGGAGATTGAGAAGTGGGCAGAGTTTGAGCGGCTGCTGCTCAAAGAGACGAGGTCACCGCGCTGCGATGACGGCAAGAAGTTGGGGTCAAACCTTATCAAACGATTCATTTGCGTTAAAATATTAACGCGTTAAAATTTTTCGATTAATTGCATGCTTTAACGCGTTAACGTTGACAGCCCTAAATAAAAGTTTTGATTTTAAGAATTAAAGTAAAAGTTATCATAGAGAGCTGAAGCTTTTGAATGGTAGTGTATATATTCTTTATTATATAGATCAGTCATCAACACTCAGAATCAAGAATTCAGCTCTTAATGAATCTTCATAAATACACAGTAATACACAGACGAACAGAACTGATTCATGTGAAGGAGTGAAAACACAGGGACTCCTCCAGTGCTTGAGTTTACAGAGTGAATCAGCAGCATCTGTGGAAACACACACCAACGTGAGAGTCTGACACACACACACACACACACACACACACACACACACACACACACACACACACACAGGTAACACCTGACCTGTGCTCAGTCGTCATCATCGTCATCCTCAGGCACGAATATATCATGCTCCTCCAGCAGAGCTGCGAAGTTCTTACTGATCAGAGTCCCGACGTACAGGAACGGAGCCACGACCATCATGATCCGCACCAGCCCGAATGCCATCTGAGAACAACAACGACAATAGATCTGGAGAAATCTCTCATCCTCTATCCTCTGCAGTGAATGGGTGCCTTCAGAATGAGAGTCTGATAAAAACATCACAATAATCCACAAGTAATCCACACCACTCCAGTCCATCAGTTAACATCTTGAGAAGACAAAATCTGAAACAAATCCAGCATTAAGATGTTTTTAACTAAAATACCATAGAATCCATAATAACGCTTCCTCCAGTGAAAAAGTGTTCTGGTCTGAATCAGGAGAGAAATCTGCACAGATCAAGCTGAATTTTCACTAGGGCCAAAGAATATAACCTTGGTTTTTAATTCATTCAGAAATAAAACATTTTGAGAGAACCACGTTTTCACTTCATTCAGGAATGCAACAAGAGAATCCAGAGCAGCATGTTTATTTTGTTTCAGAGGTAGATAAATTTGGGTATCATCTGCATAGCAGTGAAATGATACACCATGTTTTCTGAAACTAGAGCCCAAAGGAAGTAAACACGAAGAAAAAAGAATGGGTGCGAGAATAGAACCCTGTGGCACTCCACAGGAAAGTTTAGCAGACAGCGAAGAAAAATTACCCAATCTGACGGAGAAACTTCTATTTGTTAAATATGATTTGAACCAGCTAAGAACAGTTCCCTGGATGCCCACAAAATATTTTAGTAAAGATAAAAGAATTTTGTGATTAACTGTATCAAAAGCCGAGGTTAAGTCTAACAGAATTAGGATAACAGAGTCACCAGAGTCAGTCGCCAACAAAGTATCATTAAGGACTAGGGTTGGGAATCGAAAATCGATTCCGATTCCAGAATCGGATACTTAAGGTCAGGAATCGGATACTTGTCAAATTAAAATTTCGATTCCGCCTATCGATTCCTATGCGCTTTTTTTTTTTCTTCATCTGTGAGGACCGGTGTGACCTAGCGATCTGCCAGGACCTTGCTCGCTAATCTAAGCTCTCCAAAGTTTGGCTACATTTGCAATCAGAAGCCAAAAAAGCTAAGTATAATATCTGTGATAGCTAAACATGTTGCAAGAGAGGTGTCACCACCAACATGACATTAATTTAATAGATCGTTAAAGATCGCGAACACGATTCAAACACCAACGTGATTCTAATTACATCCTAAATTACAATGATTCATCTGTTTCATTCCTCAACCTTTTACCTGTGCGATCAATGTTGTGATCACTTGGTTCGTCCGTGCAGTGTATGATCACACCAGTGTGATTTGAACATTTAAATCTGCGTTCGCGCTGCCGCTGACCTAAAGAGAGCAGCTGTTATCTGTCATGAATGAAACAGCTTCAGTCTTTTCAACCACGCAGTCTCATTATTTATGTGTTACAAACATTCAAATAAAATCACAGAAGTACTGGGATAAAAGTTTATACTTCAGATATAAACTCTGATGTGTACGGTAGCGATTAAAATAGAGTAAATCACTTTTGAAAGTAATTTGACACATCAAATGAAGATTTATGGATTACATTGTTACGCCACTAGGTGGCGAAAAGGGGCTGTTAAAATGTATTTGTCTTTGAATCATACTGATTCATCCAGTAATGAAACAAGTACATCTTGAGTGAGTCATTGAATCATTCATAAATTACATGTGATTTTGTTTAGTTGTCTAATATTTTTTTCTTCGGAATCATGAGAGAACCACAACTTCCATTAGGAAAAAAAAAACAAAAAAAAACATATCCAGAATCATGCAGCTCTATTTTGCACACAAACAGATCTTAAAAAGTCCAGTTTTTATGTAGCCTGTTGATTTTTTGTTCATAGCATTCAGCTACAATAAATGGTTTTCAAAAACGAGACTTTTAAACAGGATTAAATGGTTGATATCATTATTTAATCACATTGGAATCGAAACTGGGAATCGAAAAGAATCGGAATCGATAAGCAGAATCGGAATCGATAAAATGCAAACGATACCCAACCCTATTAAGGACCCGTAATAAAGCAGACTCTGTGCTATGCAGAGGGTTAAAACCAGACTGTAAAGTTTCAAAAATATGATTTGCACTAAGGAAAGACTGAATAAATACAGTTTTCTCCAGTGCTTTAGTAACAAATGGAAGATTTGAGATGGGTCGAAAATTATTAACATTATTAGCATCAAGTGAAGGTTTTTTTAAGAAGAGGTGTCACAGTAGCTTCTTTGAGGCTATCAGGTATAGTCCCTGAAATTAAACATTTATTCAGAAAAGACACCAAAGGTCCAACCGAGTCAAAAACTTGTTTTAAAATACATGGAGGGAAAACATCATGAGAGCAGTGTCACATATTGGCCAGGCTCCCCCCTCCGTCAATCACTACGATCATCATCACCTGAATTCTGAGCACTCGCACCTGTTCCCCATTATCCAGTTCATCAAGCCTCTGCATTTAAGCACACGCCACAATTCTCTCCTTTGTCCGATCTCGTACACACGACGTGGACTCTACTCCTGTGAACTTCACGCTGAGTATTCACCTAACATTACTTACCTGTTTGCTCCTCACCTCCTGTTCTGCTCCCTGTGTTCTCCTCTGTCTCCAGATCGTCCGTCACTGTAGTGTGTGTTCCTGAAGATCCCCTCGACTCACCCACTCTCCTCATCTGTGGATAAAGGAAATACTATTAGCATCCAAGACCATCCTCTGATTACCCTCTGAAGTCTCTTCACTTACCTCAAGACTCTCTTGCACAGCTCTGTTTCCCTCCACCTGTTCAATAAACATTAGTGTGGTTTTACTTACCTCTGTGTCCGGCAGCATATGTTACAAGCAGAAAGAAGGTTTCAAATGGTCGATAATTTCTTGGAGAGTCTGGAGAGAAACTGGATCAAAAGCACTCCATGTGGCTGAAGAGCAGCAAAATTCAGGTGAAACATTAGCTAGTGGTTGTAACTGAGATCTCAGGGTAGTAATCTTATCACAGAAAAACCTTGAAAAACTTTCACATAATGACACTGAGGGATTTAAAATCACATTTACAGGAGGGTTTAAAACAGAATTTATATCAGAAAATAAGGCTTTAGAACTATGATGATTCTCAGAATTAGAATGAGCTTCATTGCCAGGTATGTTTACACATACGAGGAATTATTTTTGTGACAGAAGCTTCCACAGTGCAACAGAATGACAGTGCCAGAACAAAAAAACACATAAAAAGAATAAAAAAAATAGAACAAGTAAATAAGGAATAAAAATATACAAATTGACAATTGTATGTACAGGTATATAACAATAGACAGTTGTATGTACAGGTATATTATGTGCAAATTGAAAAGTAGACTAAGTATGTGTGTTAGACAAATAAGCAGTGTTGGGAAGGTTACTTTGGAAATGTAATAGGTTAGAGATTACAAGTTACTCTACTTAAAATGTAACAAGTAGTGTAACTTTTCAATTACTTTATTAAAGTAATGTAACTGATTACATTTGATTAATTTGTAATGCATTTATTAGGTCTTATTTTAATTTAGCTTTTAGGAAATCGAATTGTAGAGATTCGATATTGATTTGATTAATTGATATTAATCAAAACGTATAATTTATACTTTATTAACGACTCGTCCAGCGAGCATTAAACCAGTATATCTTAGCAATTCTGTTTATTTCATGGCCACGATAATAATACAGAATTGGTTGGGTAAATTTTGAGCACAGGTAGCAGGCAAAGTTTGACCTGAATATTACACAACAGATGACAAAAGATTTCTTCATAAATGAATCAAAGTTTATTTGCTAAGCTACGCTACAATAATACACAAAACACCAATACACACATATACATGAATGCGATTTGAAGAAAATTAAAGTATAACACTATTGGCTATTTTGTAAATTACCAGAGGCAGATCACAAGCAGGGAACCTTACTATCTTTACTTTTAAAGCTTAATCCCACCAGCTCAGCAAAATTATGGATAGTTGTTACTTGCTTGTCTGTCCAAGTTGAGTTTGACAGCTGATCTGGTGTTTCCGTGTGTTCCCACATGGTCGAGGGAAAACCTCCAGGGCTGCTGACGTCATTGCGTGATGTCACTTCGTTGCCTGGTTCCTTGAGAGAGGCGACACTTGAAGTTCTTTTGAGTTCTTTTGAGTTTCTTTGGCGTAGCTTCAGGCTTTCAAGGTTCTTTTCAGAAGTTTGATGAAGTATTTGTAGTGTTGTTAAATGAGCAACCAGATGTTAAGGTCGTGGGCGCTTCACAGCACGATCAGTGAGCCAAAGCCAAAGTTTTGCAAGCCAGCGAGCAGTGAGCAAAGCTTTTGTGTCCATTTTAAACGGCCTGATTTGGGTCCACCCACGGGCGACTGTTCCAGTCAGACTGTTGCTGTAGCATGGCTCATTTTCCGTGCGTACATCATCTGCTTAATTATTTCAATCACATGAAGCAAATCCTAACAGATTTCTATATGTGTTGTAGTCATGTGTTATGATGCTAAAAGTCAACTTTCATCTGCACCAACTCTTTGCTAATGAAACCAGCTTTTATTCAACATCAAACAACAGGTATTTGGCATACGCAAAGTACATACCTTAATTTTACATACTACATGGTTAAGGCATAGATTAAACTATCCTAAATTCTAAATAATCACACCAAGCATATGATACTAAACACTAGTGATCTGTTTACAGGGAAAAGTTATACGTCACAGATTAAGAAAATACCATTGGTTCCAATACACAGCAAGCTTATAAATGACATAAAATACAACCTTAATATCTATTGTCTATATAGTGTATATATTGTTCTTCATAGCAGCAGCAATCATTATTTGTCCTTTTGGAACATTTTATAAAAGTCTTTGTTCTGTCAAAGAAGAGAAAAGAAAAGCATTCCGGTGGGATGTCCTGTTCTTAAATACATCCAGATGTTTTCCTCGCATCTATCATTGTTTTTATGGGTCTCATGAGATGATAAGCAGAACATGGCAGGAAACTCAGTCAGACAGTTAAATGCAGATCGATCATGTATTAACTTTTTACTTGCAGATGCTGGGGGGGGGGAGTGCTGTTCCTTAGGAATGTGCTGTCCTGCAATTATTTTGTGTCTGTTCACAAAGGTTCTACAACCTTTTGATTACTTTTCTAAATTTCTAATGTTTTTCAACTGTTAATCATTTTCAAACATGTAAACCAGTAGTTCTCAACACATTACTGTCAGACTTCGAAATCATTCATCACTTGAATTAAGATTATAATATTTTAATTTTAAAGGAGATATTGGATACAAAATATCTTCATTTGCATATAAATGTGTCTTAGCAGTGTGTGGACACAACCACCCTACAATGATAAAAATTAACTCCTTTTTTAATCACCAATAACCTAAACAGTCTAAATTATCAAGCCATTTTGATTTGGGAGTGACTCAGGACTCTCTTCCATTTTCAATACCATGACTGAGGTGAGACCCTTGAGCAAGGCACCGATCCCCCAACTGTTCCCCGGGCGCTACAGCAATAAGGCTGCCCATTTTTCCGGGTGTGTGTTTACAGTGTGTGTATGTTCTCTGCTGTGTGTGCGTTTGATTGGGATAAATGCAGAGCACAAATTCCAAGTATGGGTCACCATACTTGGCCACACGTCACTTCACATCACTTTCACTAAATTCGTTTAAGTCTGGCTTCGCAAATCATGCTTTCTGAATGAGGGACAATTAAAGGCAGGTTTTGTTAAAAAGATAAAACTCAAGGATGGATCAGCAACCACTGTTCATGATCCAGCTGCTCCTCCAGAAGAAGTAAGTCTCACTTTTTATTTTTTATGATTATTTGGGAATCGCGTTTGCTCTTCCACAGAAGAGAGGGGCGGGGTGAGCAGAGCTCATTAGCATGTAAAGAGATATGCACCGAAACGAGACGCTGTGAACAGAGCTGTTTTTGACAAGGTAAAAAGGGTGTTGCTTTACACGACCACTGAGACCATTTCATAAATACCCTAAAGAATCATACCAACTTGTGGAAAATGGGCATCCGATGTCCCCTTTGAAGCACAGCCACCACAAAATCACTTACTTTAAAATCATTCTAAGCTTAAATACAGATTTAAAATCATAACAAGAAATAGTTTAATAGCTATGATACTGTTTTTGAAATCAAATCTTTGCATAGCTATGACAGGAAAACTGGAATCAAACATTGCCTTAGAAAAAAAAACAGTTAATCTTAAAAAAAATAAAGCATATACATAAACCCTATAGGACATATAAAAGTTATCGGATAAGCATGTTATAAAGTCAAAGTCAAAGTCTGCTTTATTGTCAATTCTGCCACATGTACAGTACATACATACAGAGAATTGACATTGCGTTACTCTCAGACCCCTGGTGCATACAGATAACACTAAACACTAAAAGTAGAACGTAAAATACAGATAAATACAAATCAAATATATATATATATATATATATATATATATATATAAATGCAACCATTATACATATACGAATAAGGACAAATAAAAAATAGATGAAGTAGCATAAGGCACATGGTAGATAGAGTGCAAACCAGTGAAATAAACAAACAGTGCAGATATAATTGGTGTAGTGCAAAAGAGCTTATCAGTCTATTTAAAGTGAGCAGTCTTTATACAAACTGTCAGAAGAGGTAGATGAGGACAGTCCAATGCTGAACAAGTGACTGGTGCTGGTCACAGTGTGGAGTGGGGGGGGGGGTGTCAGAGGGTCAGAGTTCAGAGGTGCGTGGAACAAAAGAGGGGAGGGGGGGCAGAGTCGGTAGAGAGTTGAGTTTCCTGACAGCCTGATGTATGAAGCTGTCCTTCAGTCTGCTGGTCCTGGCCTGGAGACTCCGCAGTCTCCTCCCTGAAGAAGCTATGTGACGGGTGGGTGGGATCACCTGCAATGCAGAGGGCTTTGCGGGTGAGACGGGTGCTGTAGATGTCCTGGAGGGAGGGGAGAGAGACACCAACAATCTTCTCAGCTGCTCTCACTATCCGTTGAAGGGTCTTGCGGCAGGATGCGTTGCAGGCGCCATACCACACAGTGATGCAGCTAGTCAGAATGCTCTCAATGGTGCCTCTGTAGAAGGTGCACATGATGGGGGCCGGGGCTCTGGCTCTTCTGAGTTTGCGGAGGAAGTAGAGACGCTGCTGTGCTTTCTTGGCCAGTGCTGCAGTGTTGTTAGTCCAGGAGAGGTCCTCTGTGATGTGTACACCCAGGAACTTGGTGCTGCTCACTCTCTCCACAGTCGCACCATTGATGGTCAGAGGAGCATGCTGAGTGTGCACTCTCCTGAAGTCAACAACAATCTCCTTCGTCTTCTCCACATTCAGAGAGAGATTGTTGTCACTACACCACCCGGCCAGGCGGCTCACCTCGCTCCTGTAGTTTGTCTCATCTCTGTTGCTGATGAGACCCACCACGTGTCATCCGCAAATTTGATGAAGAGGTTGGAGTTGTCTGATGGTGTGCAGTCATGGGTCAGCAGAGTGAAGAGGAGGGGGCTCAGCACACATCCTTGGGGGGCCCCTGTGTTCAGTGTTATGGTGCTGGATGTGTTACTGCCGACCCGTACTGCATGAGGTCTCCCAGTCAGAAAGTCCTGAAACATTGGTGTTTCATATTTTAGAGCAGTCTCTGCAATTTATGAAAGAACTCAATTAAATCTGTGTCTGGAGTGTGTGACAGAGGTGGGGGCAAGTCACACGTGTTCAATTCTCAAGCAAGTCTCAAGTCCCTACCATCAAGTCTCAAGCAAGTCACAGTCACAGTACAAACTAATCAAACAAGTCAAGTCAAGTCGAGTCCTGATAAGGGTCAAATCAAGTCAAGTCACAGTATCAAACAGGAACAAATATATTTTTGCCACACGACCTTATTCATTTTTCCTCAGAAATTAACTTTTTTAATTATACATTTTAAATAATAATGTTTTAAATATAACATTTTGAAAATAGGCAAAATACTACTTTGTATACTGATAAGTCTGTAATTGAGAAAATATTGATAAAAATACAAGATAAAAATATGTATCTCATATTTATGTTATATTGAGTTTGACCATCCTAGGAGACACAGATAATATTTAACAGATGTTTGAAAATGATTTTGCACTAAATATCTCCAGCGAAGACTGGGATTCAGTCTGGGAGCACGCTAAAGAATTTCAGTGTGTGCAACAAAACATGCTATTCAGTTTAAAATAATATGCTGACTACAAATCACCCCTTATATCAGAAATAAAATGGACCCAAAATCTTCATCGGATATAGACACCCTATTTGGCCTTTTTCTTTCACTTTGCATGATTGCCTACATTGTTCTTGAAAACTATTGTCATCATGGCTCAAAACAAGAAGCCTATTGCTGTTAATGTTTATGTATCTTCCCCTGTAACTTATCGATTTCTTTGATTTTATCTTAATAAGAACTAAATTGACAGCTGTGCATTTAAGGTCTGCCTAAGCTTTTTGTTTTGTTTCGTTTCGTTTTTGTTTTCTGTTTGTTCTGGTGGGTAAAAAAAAATGAATATAGAAATATGAAATTAAATGATAGACCTACTCTATGACATTAAAACCACCAGTAAGTGGTGGCAAATCACTGCTTTATCACAGAATCGTTCATTGAACTGATTCATTCAAAACAGTTGATTCGTTCATGAACAAGCAACAATGGGCCACTGAATCACTGAACCGATTCGTTCAAATCCCTTGATTCGTTCAGTATTCAGTGTGTTGCTTAGAGAGACGTGCGTAACTCTAGCTGAGGGCTGAACGGAACTGTTGGCAGCCATGCTGAATATATTACTAAATAACGTATGTTATAAATATAAAAACTCATACTAGTGCCATTTTGACAACATGTCTTGGATTTTGGGTTCAAGAGAAATATCACTAATTGACAAAACACTGTGGTTTCCATGGTACAATTCCATGTATTGATTTACAAAGAGGGATACTCGACACTAAAGCACTGTTTTGAGAGGCAAACGGCAGGGAAATTAAAGTTTGACGTCGTTAACCACAAACACGAGATTAATCATTTATAATCACTTTAATTTAATGACAGACCTAAGCTGAATTTTAAGACCAATGCTGTTTTCAACTAAAGAACAAGCTTACATACCTTTCCTTTATGAAGTGGTGACGTCCTGGCTTTGCAAATGCATACAGTTAATCCAAACATCTCAGGAGATTCTCTTGCTGCCTGTATTTGGTGAGCTGTGTTCCTGTGCTCGTGCAGTGTCAAGAACTGCGCAGAGTCGGATCACTTCTGCCGCTGGTTCAGTGGCTTGCGTTTTGTTTACCAAATTATGTCGCAATGATTTATAATAATAATTAGAGTTGTTGTAAAGTCAAGTCCTGCCGAGTCATGAAGGTCGAGTCAAGTCAAGTCTCAAGTCACAGGATCTCAAGTCCAACTCAAGTCAAGTTATTTTCTTTATTTAGTCAAGCAAGTCACATGTCCTTAAATTTGCAACTCAAGTCAAGTCATGTGACTCGAGTCCCCCACCTCTGGTGTGTGAAAAAATCAGATGTAACCCCCTTTGTAATCATTAACATTTTCATAAGTAACTGTAATTTAATTACACTTTTTTCTTAGTAAATGTAACTGATTACAATTACTTTTATTTTGTAATTGAATTATGTAATTCCATTACATGTAACTAGTTACTCCCCAACACTGTAAATAAGTGTATAAATAGTGTGTGTTCCACAATTATTTTCAGGCGTTCCTGAGATGGATTGTGTCACGAATCCGGTTTGTATTCATACGTCCACTCACCACCAGAGGTCACTCGCTCACCACATTGACTCATTGGCATCATTGGCATCATTCAGCCAGGTTTCCGTGAAACACAGAGCAGCAGAGTTTGAAAAATCCTTGTTTTTCCGGGAGAGCAGAAAGAGTTTGTCTGTTTTGTTGGGTAGAGAGCGGAGATTCGCCAGATGGATGCTAGGCAGTGCTGTCCAAAATCCACGTTGTCTGAGCTTCATGAGCGCACCGGCAGTGTGTACTGCCGAATGTCCAGCAATTCGTCTCTGGTGAAACTGATTGCAGGAATATAACTAAAGACAGGACAAACTAACAAAAACATAAACACAACTGCGGACAACGCCACGGAGGCTGCCATGAGCGGCGCCATAAAAGTTTAATTAATTATTTGCAATTAAATTAGAAAAGTACTTAGACTTTGCGGATTTCACAGCTTTCTGAAAAGTAGAAAAACTGTCTTTAAGCATTTCATATGAAATTTGCAATCTTTGCAACCTAATCATAAACTCCACCCTCTTACGGCTCTTACCAGGAAGAGACTGACGTTTTATTTCTGCTTTCTGTCACACTGACTCTCTTCTCTACTGACAAAAGCAATAAAAAAAATCAGCCATCAGTGAAGAACCAAGAGAAACACTTTACAGAAGGATCTTTGTGAAGTTTGTTTCTGAATAGATAGTAGATCTCTGCAATTCTGGTGGTGATTCATTTTTCAAACTGTTGTTCAGAAAGTGAAAGTAAAGTTTAGATCGCTGGAGCTCAAAGAGTGAAAATGGCTTCACTATCTGAAGATGATTTTTCTTGTCCTGTATGTCATGAAATCTTCAAGAATCCTGTTGTTTTATCATGTAGTCACAGTTTCTGTAAAGAGTGTCTTCAACAGTTCTGGAGAACCAAGAAAACTCAGGAGTGTCCCGTCTGCAGGAGAAGATCCTCAAAACCTGATCCTCCAGTTAATCTCGCATTAAGAAACGTGTGTGAGTCGTTCCTGAAGGAGAGAAATGAGAGGCGTTCATCAGGATCTGAGGAGATCTGCAGTTTACACAGAGAGAAACTCAAACTCTTCTGTCTGGAGGACAAACAGCCGCTGTGTTTAGTGTGCAGAGATTCACAACAACATGACAATCATAAATTCAGACCCATCAGTGAAGTGGTTTCATCATATAAGGTAAGATAAATTAGTTTTAGCCAACTTCTTGTTGTTTTAAAAGTCCTGTTTAAGTGTTGATTTCATTGGTCAGAGCTGGTTGTGTTTAGTCCAGCTGAACTTCATTATCAATAAAGTTTCATAGATTTGGGCAATTAATAACTACGGGGTATATAGATTTTCACACAGGACCAGTTGGTATTGGATAATGTTTTTAACTTCAATAAATAACATTGTCATTTACTGTGCTTTGTGTTCACTCAGGTATAGAAATCACAAAAATATAGAAGAAATCTGGATGGGTGCAAATACTTTTGCACTGCATTACATGATTATATAACTGTATCATCTTCTCTTATTTTTTCTCTGTAATCTGGTGTTTTATATATTTTTATTTTGTTTAATTCTAGGAGGAGCTCAACACAGCACTGAAATCATTACAGAAGAAACTTAAACACAATGAAAACATTAAAGGAGAGTTTGAGAAAACAGTTGAACACATCAAGGTGAGGAAACAGAACCCAGAGTCATTTTCATTACAGCTGTAGATCACTATATACAGTTATGATCTGATATATTTAATATAATGGACTCCAGCTGATTATTTGTGTAAATGA
>JAFVLL020019536.1:0-17785 GCA_021397915.2 Tor tambroides
TTTATTATATTTGTATTTTTCACACACACACACACACACACACACACATATATATATATATATATATGTATGTATATATATATATGAAAAAATATAAATATATATAGAAAAAAAATAAGTAATAAAAATTAAACTAAACTTAAAATGACAACTAAAAATAGAGAAATACAAGCTAATAACATAAAAATAATATAAAAATAATACCAAAATAATCCCAGTTAATGTTTTCTCACCTTGGCCTGTCATCACTAAGTAGAATATGTACATTTTCTCCCACGACTCCCACCAAGAATCCAGTGTTGTCACTTTAGAGGCATCAAAAGACACATTTAGACACACTGTCTAAATGACTGATTGTGTATGTTCTCTCATGTCACAGGAATTCATCCTGACAGATCAGGCATCCTACACAGTAGATTGAGATCTTTCTGGTATTGTTGTGTTTGAACACCTTTCTCATCCCCCTCTCTCCATGTTTAACCTGCAGCTGAAATATAAGAAGGATTTGAACAAGATGAAGGGATCTTCTGCATACCACACTCTAAATACTGATGACAACTTGACTCTGAAATGTGCACGCAAAATCAACAAGCTTGTGAGCGAGGTGAGAGATTTATGCCCTTGGTCCATTGCCAAAATCAGGTGCAGAGGGACAGATGGAGGGCATATTTACTTTTGCCGGTTAAACATATTTAGAAACAGCACTGATAAGTTAGCTGAAGATTTGTAACTTGGCTTACTGAATGCATTTTGGGATGCACAAGTGAGGATCAGTGAACTCATCTGTCAGCGACTCAGCCAGACATAATGTCTCCACATCTGCATTCTCCACATCCCATGAGCCCAGCCACCCACAGACATAAACAAAGACAACACACAAGCCCAGGGGCCACAAGCCCTCTCACTTGACCAGTAGATCTTTCTGGATGCCACAGCATATACCTGATGATGCCATAAACAATACCGCATCCTCATACCCTGATTTACAAACAAATGTCAAAACGGCACATGGTTTTCTGTATTCAGAGCACAAAGTTCACCACAAGCTATAGAGACTTAAAATTCCACAACGTGACACAGACATCCTTCCGTTATGCAGGTTGAATACAAGAAGGACCTTGAGACCACCAAAGGCCACAGTATCAACTACTGTGAGACGCCACAGTTCAAGAATGTGTCGAAGATCGCCAAGTATACCAGTGATGTGAGTGCCTCATCAGTGATATGACTGCTGTATACAAAGAATGACAGCATATTCTATATTTAAGGTGTTGCTTGTGTACAGTCATATGCAAACCCATTCACTCTGTTTGTGATTGCAGAATAAATACAAGGAGAATTACACTAATCACATGAAGGGGCACTATGAGGGCGGTGGCATCGATAAGAAGACCATGCATGCCATGAATGTCAGAAAGCTTGCCAGTGATGTAAGACAAAAACCAATTTCTGAACATATTACCTCTCACATGCAGTTTTGTTGCTCTTATTTAAATTGCAATTAATTTGTAGAATTCATACAATAATAGAATCGGTAAAAGTAAATTACAGAGCATTTGTCCAATTTTGAAATATAAGAAACTGTTGTAGTAAATGTAAATACTAAGATATTTTAGATACATTACTCTTAAAATATTTGGGGTCAGAAAATTTATTTAAAAAAAAACTTACAATGTTACAAAAAAAAGTGTCCTTTCAAACTTTCAGAGTTCTGAAAAATGTATCATAATTTTCTATAAAAATATCTATCTATTAAAGAGTTCTGGAAAAAAAATCATGGTTTAAATAAAAGAATGAAGGATCATGTGACAATAAATACTGAAGTAATACTGTTGAAAATTACCTTTGTCATCACAGGAATAAAATACATTTTAAAAATATATTAAAATAGAAAACAGTTATTTTAAATTGTAATTCACAATATTACTGTATTTTGATCAAATAAATGCAGCCTTGGTGAGCATAAGAGACTTCTTTCAAAAACACTGAAATCTTACCGACCCCAAACATTTAAAAGGCAATATTACATATTTACTAATACCATCTGATTTCAGATTGCCTACAAATCAGAATATGAGCAGGAGAAGCAGGTTCAGAGTGAGTACAACTATCCAGCCACCATCACTCCATCCTATCAGTCACAGAAAAAACTGGAGCCACTCAAAGATGTAAGTCTATCATTCTTGTTGCGGCTATAAACTTAAACTTCATGTATTGGCTATTCTGCTTAGAACTTGTCTATCAGTAATTGTGCCATTCTGACTGCTTATATAGTACTGCCTCAGCCTTACCTATTAACTTGTAAACATGCAAGCTCATCTAAATAGATGTCCTTTTTCCCCTAACAGAAAAACTACAGACAGCATATCGACAAGCTGAAATTCAGCCAGGTTACAGACACTCCTGAAATCGTGCAAGCCAGAATCAATGCCCATCAGCTCAGCGATGTAAGCATAATTTGTCCTTGTCAATGAGTGTTTAAGTGAATTTAATATAACATATCTAAGCCTCTCAGATAATCTCTCATTCTAGCTGAACTACAAAGCCAACTATGAGAAGACAAAGACGCAGTACACGATATCTCAAGATACACCAGAAATTAAAAAGGCCAAAGCCAACGCAGAGCTTGCCAGTGATGTAAGCCTATACTCACACATTCCAGAGCCTTGCCACATTGTTTGTCATCCATATATATACTTCACAGGTGTTGATTGTGTTGTTAAGTGTTGTCTTCCTGCACGTTCACAGATCAAATATAAAGAGAACTGGGAGAAGAACAAATCCAAAGCATGTGATATTGGCCTGGACACACTGACATTTAAAGCTGCCAAAGCCTCTCGAGACCTGGCTAGTGATGTAAGAATCAAATGCTCAATGTTTGAATGTAAATGTCATTAAAATTTGTTTCCTTGGGTTGACTTGATTTCTTGGGCTGTACAGATCAAGTATAAGGAAGCATATGCAAAGAACAAAGACAAAGCCATTGGAATGGATGTGAGTGACTCCAAAACAATACACTCCCTTCAGGTGGCCAAGCTTAGCAGTGAGGTAAGCCTGAGTACCCAAAGTCAGGTTAAGTGTATTTTCCTGTTAATATGAGTGTCCAATCTCAGTTCTTCAGCCTAAACAAATAATCCAATCAAATTTCTTTGCTATAGGTCGCTTATAAAAAGGATTCTAAGGAGACTCAATCCAAGTGCCACCTGCCTCTAGACATGGTGAATCTGAATCATGCTAAAAAGGCTCAAGCCCTGGCTAGTGATTTGGACTACAGGAAGAAGTTACACGATTATACCGTCCTGCCTGATGACATGAAAGTGCAGCAAGCTAAGAAAGCCTATCAACTGCAGAGTGATGTAAGAAGAAGAAAGCATGTCTATTTGCAAGACCAGAGTAGAATGATACACATAGTTAACCTTTATGCATGCTATATGGATATTTGATTTCACTCTTTTAGAACCAGTACCGATCAGACCTGACCTGGATGAAAGGAGTTGGATGGGAGGCTGATGGCTGCCTGGATGTAGAACAAGCCAAGAAAGCAGGAGAACTAGTCAGTGAGGTTGGTCATCGCAAAATTTTATTCCCTACTGATTAGACTCACATATCTGGTACTAGCATTTTTATAGGCTTCTTAACTAGCTTTACCACCAAGATTTATTTGGTCTTCACCAGGAAGACAATGCTGGACTTCACAAATTTACTCTGTGCAATTTCCACCTCTGTACAGAAAAAGTACCGCCAGAAGGCGGACAGTGTGAAATTCACACAAGTAGCAGAAACTCCTTTCATCATACATGCTAAGAAGAGCCAGGAGCTGCAGAGTGGGGTAAGATATGATCCATCCGATTGGGTATTTCTCTCCTCAGTGGAGTGCCGTCTGAGACTGATTGCCATTTTCTCGTCCTCAGCTGGCATACAAAGCGGGCACTGAACAGACAATGCACCAGTACACTATAAGCAAAGATGAGCCTCTCTTCAAGCAAGCCAAAGCTAATGCAGAGCTTCTCAGCGAGGTATAAACTAAATCACTTGAACCTGTTGCTTGTGTTGCACCAATAACCTACACATGAACTAACAACCCACTGCCTGTTTTTAATCAAAACAAACTGGTGATTTTCAGAAAACTTATAAGAGTAGTTGGGAGGAGCAGAGGGAGAAGGGTTTTGAACTAGGCTTGGACTCACTTTCAATTCTCGCTGCCAAAACAACAAGAGATCTCGCCAGTGATGTGAGTAACCAAACACCCTACTGATGCACATGGCTCACAAATACACATTGGAAGCTTGGGTATTGTGAATAATAATCTAATGTAACATTCCTGATATTCCATATATGTAGGTGAAGTACAAGCAAGAATATGAGATGACAAAAGGCAAGATGATTGGCGTGAAGACTGTGTCAGATGATTCTCAGATGGCCCATTCGACCAAGGCCACCAAGCTCCAGAGTGACCTCAACTACAAGAAAGAGTATGAGGACACCAAGACCAAATACAGTGCCTCACTCGATATGATGACCCTTACACATGCCAAGAAAGCCCAGGAACTGGCCACTGAGAAAAACTACAAAACCTTCTTACACAAGTACACCATCTTGCCCACTGATATGAAGGTGGAATGGGCCAAGAAAGCCTACGGCCTACAGAGTGATGTAAGAGCTATTCCAGCATTCAATTTAATGACTTGTAAAACCAAAACAGGCACGAACATGCATACTGTTTGGAATTGTGCATCGAAGCTCTGTTTTGTTCACAGAAAAAGTATCGCTCTGACCTGAACTGGATGAAAGGGGTGGGATGGGAAACCACTGGATCCCTTGATATACAGCAGGCCAGAAAAGCTACAGATTTAGCCAGCGAGGTACAGATCAACCTCTCATGAACATGATCACCCATACACACCTATGGCCAGATTTACTAAACATGGCAAATTAGCGTTAGAGTGCAATTCCATAAAGACGCCGATGGGAGGGGAAAATTCTGTGTGTGATTTACTGACAACGCGCACATTAAAGAACAGAGACACAGCCAGATCATTACCATAATGACCAACACAATCTACCAAGAGCAGCGCAAATTACCGGCTGCTTTAAGACATGCTTTTTTTGGGCGTTAAATAATGGAGCAAAAAAACAGTAATTTGATGAGTAATTTGATTAGTAAATCATTTTAATACTCTCCTCCTATAAATTTTGCATCTGAAAAGAAAACTCCTACCAATAAATATTCAATAAGGTCAGGCACAAAAATAACTGTGTCCACACCTTTTCAGCGTTAACTCTTTACTGCGTGTCTTTAGTAAACCCTGACAGTACTATTTTAATGCCAAAAGACGGTTTGCGCTGTCAGAAGCTGTTAGTAAATCTGGCCCTTAATGTCAGTTTTTCTTCTATCAAGTTCTAAAAAACAAGTAACTTGAGGAGTCACCAGATTTCTAGGTCATCAGCAGGGCCCTCTGAAAATGAAGTGCGTACTTATCCACTAGAAGAGCAGTTATGTAATGCTTGCATAGCAAATAGCTGAAGTGATAGGTTATATTTAGCAGGGGTAGGAGTAGGAAAGAACTATTTCCTCAATTCATCAGCACCTGTATAGTTTATGAATAACCTTTGTCTTAGCAAACATGGCTGAAAACTATTTAAAAATATATATTTTCAACTAATAATCATTAATCAAAAATGTTTAGGTTATTATGCCTTCAGAAATCTGATATTCCTGGCAAATAGTGTATAAAGAATATGTGTTGTTATTTAATATACTAAATTACTAAAGAATATTTTTTATATAAATTTAAACATGGAAATAAACAGAATGTTTTACATTTTTGGAAAATTTAAAACGGAGACACTTAATGACATCAAGTGCTGCTTTTAAGATAGAAACCATGAATATTATTAGATGCACTTCATTTTGAATGTAGATGTTAAACTCAGCTAAAATAGAGAAGCACATGCCTGGGGTTAGCATTTCAATTACGCATCTGTTCAAAGGTATTGTGAAATGATTGAACCATATCGTCCTTGAAATGAAAGACCTTGGGGGCCGTACACCCAAGAGACAGTTCAGTAAATTCAAAACACACTCTACATCTCCCAGCACTGACAGCTGATATAAATCTTTGCCATGTGTTGTGTTTATTCCAGAAAAAATACAGACAGGATGTAAGTGCTCTGAAGTTTACCAGCGTGGAGGATACACCAGAGATGGTCCAGGCCAAAATCAGCAGCAAACTGGTTCTTGATGTACGTCTTCATTTTATACATGCATGAATTATTCTTTCTATGAATCTATGCAACTGTTAAAAGAGGAATTTCTTCATGTGTGTGATTGTGAACATAAGATATCTTCATGTTGACAGAGATTATACAGAGAGAAAGGAGAGAACGAAATGCACAAGTACACACTGATTGGAGATATTCCAGAGCATGTACAGGCTAAGATCAATGCCATGAACCTCAGTGAGGTGAGAATCCATTACTCACACTGCTGTTGCTGTTTCAGAAACTATTAAACACATGCACCAACAACTGAATTTCCAAATTAAATTCTTTTCTATATAGTCACACTACAAAGAGTCCTGGAGAAAGATCAGAGATGGTGGCTACAAGTTGCGCTTAGATGCTATTCCATTCCAAGCAGCCAAATCTTCTGCAGAAATCCTCAGTGATGTGAGTATTTTGTACACAATAGCTGAACTATAGTTTATTTTGGCTATCTGTCTGTCTAACTATAAATGTTTGCCTCCAGCAAAAATACAAGGCACAGTTTGAGAAGACAAAAGGAAGGATGATTGGGCTAAAGGGACTACAGGATGACATAAACATTGCTCACTCTGTCCATGCCACAAATATACAGAGCGATGTGAGTATTCCAGCAGACTGAGCAAGGCTACAGCATTTGGAGTACCACAAATATGAGTTTGAGAGGTCATGCTCAAATGATTGATCAACTTTCTATTTCCTTAGCTCAAATACAAAAAGGACTCTTCTAAGGTGCACTCTCAGTTCCATCTACCTATGGATATGTTGGATGTGCTCCATGCTAAGAAGGCTCAGTCTCTGGTCAGCGATCAGGACTACAGACTTACATTGCACAAGTATACAACACTGCCTGATGACCTCAAAGTGCAGGCTGCCAAGAGAGCATATGAACTGCAGAGTGAGGTAATAGCTTATTCAATACTTGCACTAGTATTACTAATACTCGCTGTTCCACAGAATGCCTTAAGTTGAATTGTCTTGAACATATTTTATTTGTGCATCAGAAAATCTACCGCTCTGATCTGAACTACCTTCGTGGTGCAGCCTGGATTGCCACTGGTGCCCTACAGATTGAGGGATCCAAACGGGCCACAGATCTAATTAGTGAGGTATGAACAGCTATTTAAATATAACACATTGATCCAGCATGGTCATCTACATTATTGTTCAAAAGTTTGGGCTCAGAAAGATTTTTTTGTTTGTTTGCATATTAAATTTGCATTATGTATTTATTATATATTTCTTTTGCCTAACAGAAAAAGTATCGCCAGCAGCCATACTCATTCAAGCACACATCTGTCACGGATTCTCCAGATATTGTGCATGCTAAGACCAGTAACAAGATCACTAATGAGGTAGGAGAACATTCCCAATATTGTTTCTGTGTTTTGTGATTTCCAGCAAAACAGGGATTATAATGTCTTGTGGTCTGATGTTATTTAGCGCTTGTACAAAGAAAAGGGAGAAAACTTCAGGCACAACTACACCATTACTGCCGAGAGACCTGAAATCACCCAGGCCAAGATTAACGCTGCTAACTTCAGTGATGTAAGATGAGCCTTCAATGTCTATTTTAGTGTTTATGGATACTGCTACATCATAAAAAATCCCCTGTTTAAAACTGAAGTTGATAGCTAATTTCAAAGATATTCTAAAGAAGAAGCTATTAAAATGAACCTGCATGCAAGACATGTTCAAACAGAAAAAAGTTTGAACATTTTCTGTTTTGTTTCAGGTTAAATACAAGGAGTCATGGCATACGCTCAGAGCTCAGGGTTATAAACTCACCATGAAGGATATCCCCTTCCAGGCTGCCAAAGCCTCCACCAGCATTGCTAGTGATGTAAGAATACACTCTCTAAATTTACACACATAAACATCTATGGTCAAAAACAGCTCTGATAAACTCATGCATTAATTTACATACAGTAAGCAATCATACAGCTAAGTTTGTGGTGACCAACAGTTCCTACATCCAGTTCACATGTTCACCTCTTTTGCTTTTGTAGGTCCAGTACAAGCACAACCATGTACTGGAGAAGGGCAAGCACATCGGAGCTCGCAGTGTTGAGGAAGACTCGCACTTAATGCACTGCTTAGAGATGGGTCGTCTGCAGAGTGACCAGCATTATCGCAAAGACGCTGCATCTGTTAGTGGCCAGTACCAGCTGCCTTTAGACATGATGAACCTGGTTCATGCAAAGAACGCCCAGGCCTTAGCCAGCGACCAGGATTACAAGACTCACATACACTCTTACACAGTCCTACCTGATGATATAAAGGTGCAATGGGCCAAAAAGGCATATGACCTGCAGAGCCAGGTGAGAAAGACTATAAAAGATTAACAAGATGGTTGGTTGTAATCTCGAGTTTTGGTTTCATAAAATAGAAGAGTGACAAGGCAAATACTATAATCTTGTCTTCTTGATCTTTCAAAGAATGTATACAAATCAGATCTGAACTTCATGAAGGGAGTGGCCTGGGACTCAGTAGGCGCACCCCAGCTGGAGTCTGCAAAGAAAGCTGGAGAGCTCATTAGTGATGTAAGTCGCACTTAAATTCAACAGAATTGCTATTTAGCTATTTTAGATCTGAAACCGTTCTGGTATGGAATGCCCACATTTCACACTACAATTAATTACCAATGGATAACATTCTTTTTTCTTTTTAAATACTCTGTTTTACTCATATCAGTGTAGTAAACACTGAAATAAAATGTGGATTTTCATGTTTATAGTTGTAATTTGTTACCATGCTGTAATAAAATCCTACCACATAAAACCAAGGTTAATGATGAATGCTTTTCTTCACCGTTACCCTCTGTAGAAGAAGTATCGTCAACATCCTGACAGTCTGAAGTTCACTCAAGTTGCTGATTCACCTGATATCATCCATGCAAAGAACAGCTACATGCAGTGTAGTGAGGTAAACTTCACCCAGCATTATTATACCAATGTGTGTTGCTAGTGGTTGTTTTGGGTGAATAACAAGAGTTTTATCCTGTTTCAGAGGATGTATAAGTCTGGAGACTCTGACTCTATGCACAAATACACATTACCTCCTGATCATCCTGACTTCATCAGAGCAAAGATCAACGCTCAGCAAATTAGCGATGTAAGCAAGCTGTTGATTGGTACTCTTGCAAGATGTATTTATTGTTTTTGAAAAAAGTCTCTTCATAAAGACTTTACTCATAATGGCTACATTTATTTGATCAAAAATACAAAAAAAAAAAAAAAAAAAAAAAACTGTTTTCTATTTTAATATATTTTAAAATGTAATTTATTTTTGTGATGGCAAAGCTACATTTTCAGAAGCTATTACTCCAGTCTTGTGTCACATGATCCTTCAGAAATCCAAAAAAATATTAAGCAGCAAATATTGTTTTGAACATTGATAATAACAAATGTTTATTGAGCATTTGAGCACCAACTCAGCAATTTAGACTGCTTTCATGTGACACCGAAGACTGGAGTAATGGCTGCTGAAAATAAGCTTTGTCAATAAATTACATTTAAAAATATATTAAAATGGAAAACAGCTTTTTGACATTTTTAATAGACTTTTTTCAAAAACATTAAAAAACCTTAAAGATTCCAAACCTTTGAATGTTAGTGTACATCCTTTAACATTGTCTGTTTCCCTTTTTGCTTTCGTTTTGCAGAAAGTGTATAAAAAATCAGGTGAGCAGGTAAAGTCTTCAGGTTACGACCTCAGGTTAGACGCCATTCCTTTCCAGACAGCCAAGGCCTCTAGAGAAATTGCTAGTGATGTAAGTCAAAACCAAAATATTTATTTGCCAAACTGTGAACTATTTTCTTAAGTAAAACCCAGCTTTATAACTGTAACTGAATATATGTTGTACCATTCCTTCTCAGTTCCGCTACAAGGAAGAATTTGTCAAAGGCAAAGGCCAACAGGTGGGCCTCCTCTGTGCTGAAGATGACCCCAAGATTAGACACTCACTGGCTGTAGGGAAGCTCCAGAGTGACAACGAATACAAGAAGCAGTTCCAGGAGACACGTTCTCAGTTTAAGATCCATGGTGACCAGCCTGAGTTCCTGCATGCTAAGAAGAGCCAGGCTCAGCTCAGCAATCTCAAATATCGCCAGCATCTTCATGACTACACCTGTGATCCTAATCAGCTCAACGTCAAACACGCTAAACAGGCCTACCAGCTGCAGAGCGATGTGAGATTTTTTGCCATTTGCATTTGAAAATATGACATTGCAGTGACTTGGTGACAAGCAATTGTTTGCTTATTGTTACTTATAGTTTTCCTCATGTAGCATGGATTAATGGTCCTGACTCTGTGGTTGCAGGTGAACTACAAGTCAGATTTGAACTGGATTAAAGGTGTGGGCTGGACCCCACCAGGTTCTCTCAAGGCAGAATTGGCCCGTCGTGCAGCAGAACTGGGCCTTGCTGAAGGAGTAACCACTGACGAGGCTATCGCCAAGTATCAACAACTAATGGTGAGACACAACAACACAATCATATACATTATCTCAATATATCTAAATATGACTTATTTGCTCTGTTCCATAACCTAGTGAGCTGCCTTGTTAGCATACAGACAGCATACTAACCATCATGGAACAAAAGTGAGCGATTTGGAATGCTCTACTCAGGCAGCAACTCCACAAGTTACACAAACAGCACTGCTGATGCGACTCAACTGATTTCAGTAGAGTTTGGTGTTGGCATGTTGCTAAGCTAACAGCACAATACTCTAATAATCACAAAAATACAGCGCACCTTTAAATGCTGCAGTATGCAGCGCACTAGCTTTTGGAACAGAGCAATTGCCATACATTTTTAGCACATTACCAAATTGCCTATATTTTCTTTCCCCCATAATGCATTTCATCATTCTCTTCTGTTTCAGATGCTCCAGAGACAGCAGGAGTTCCAGGAGCAACAGCAATCCACCACAGAGCAGACGGAGACCACAAAGGAGTTCCAGCAGCCAGGAGTCAGTCCTGATGCTATGGAGATCCTCCACGTCAAGAGGAAGAAGACAATTCACACCACATTCAAGCAGGCCAAGACCACAAAATCCATCACGTCACAGTCTGTTGCTTCCCACTCAACCACAAGTCAGTCTATCACCAACCAGTCCACCAAGAAACAATCCATTATGAGCCAGTCTCATGCTGATGAATCCACCACAAGACAGATGAGTGAAAACCGGGCCATCACGGATCAAGCTGCTGCGAAGTCAGGAACAATGTAATCTGTCATTTCTGTCTTCCTTACTTTTGTTTTTTAAATTATAATTATGAACATCATGTAGATCCTGGTGTTCTTTGACTGTGTTTTTGATTGATACATGAATAAAGGATATCTAGATGAAAAATGAATGTGAAGAAGGTTATAAGGGAAAAGTGAATATGAAGACAGTTAAAGTAAGTTCAGACTGTAAAGCATGGTTGGTTTTCATTTTATTATGGTTTAATGAATGTGGTTATAGTTACGAGAAGATATCAAACAAAGCTACAATGGACAGAGTATGTGAAGAAAAGGGTTAAGCGTGATTTTGAAGAAGTGCTATTTTATTACAGTAGATAAAATATTTGCTGGAATATTTTTTTCTTTTTTATTTGCTGGAAATATGATAAGCAAGAATCAATTGTAAAATGTCTGATTAAATTTATAACATTTCATTTGTTCCTCTGGTGGATTTGACAGCTGTCTCTGGTGGTTCTGAAATAGTTACATTTGAGTTACTGGATATAATGTATGCCTATCAATCTGCACTTTGTGAGAAAGAACCGCAACTCTGCTAGCAGAGTTTAATAGCTGAACTGTAAGTAAATGTGTGCATTATGACAAATGATAATAAAAGTTATTTTATGTCCTTCATAAAACATCTCACTGAACTCATCTCACTTAACTTGAGCACTAGAGGGCAGTCACAGACAGTTTTATTGTGTCAATAGTTTCAATAGTTTCTTGTAATAAACTTGTTTGACAGACAGACAGACAGACAGACGGACAGACAGACAGACAGACAGACAGACAGACAGACGGACAGACAGACAGACAGACAGACAGACAGACTGATTGATTGACTGACTGACTGACTGACTGACTGACTGACTGACAGACAGACACACAGACAGACAGACAGACAGACAGACAGACAGATAGATAGATAGATAGATAGATAGATAGATAGATAGATAGATAGATGATTGATTGATAGATGGATAAATGGATGGATGGATCACTGTAAAAGCTGTAAAATAGCAGTATTCCTTCCAGCAGTTTGGAGGAACTGCTCAGCAGGACCTCACTATTGCTGGAACATAATGAAAATCAGTTTAAAGAAATAAATCGTGTTTATTTTCTTGCTTTTCCAATGCAAGTGCTGACCCATAATGCCTAAAGCAGAGGTGCTGAACAACTGTTGGGAAGGATCTGGTGATGGTCAGCCCATAGGGACACTTGCAAAGGCTGATTTGAGTTCACAGCTTAGTTCTGAGCACTGGGCTTTTGGAATTGGTTGCGGGAATCTTGGTGGAAAAACCCTCTCAACAGAAAAAAATAAGTCCAGTTTTTTCCACTGCATTTTAGCATATAGAATAAAGAGAGTTTTCTGGTTAACGCATGATGCATGTTTAACTTACCTTCAAGCTGTATTACAGTGATAATTTTTAATACAGTGTATCTCTTAGGATTAGGACAGCTATGCATATTTAATTTACCTTCAAGCTGAATTACAGTGATCATTTTTAATACAGTATATCTTTTAGGATTAGAACAGCTGGGTTTTCTAAATACATATTTCTAACAGTTATTCTTTAACTAAGTGGTGATAGGATAAACACACAGGGTGACTAATTCTGACAATTTTTTGCAATTAATGCACATTTTGCACGCATATAAAAGCAGGAATGACAAAAAAAAAAAAATAAATAAATAACCATTCCTTCACTGCTGAGGAAGAGTAGAGCCTGACAAAGCTTTGAGTAATGTGACCATTTTTCCTATAGAGACAAAAATGGCCTGTGAGTCAGTAGGTTTGTGGTCAAAGTGACAATAAAATCATCTGTATGTGAAGAGCCTCTAAGTGCCATCTGAAATATTCTTCTAAAATGAGCATTTTTATCAGGCTGCTATGTTTATGTTCAGTTATTTCACTTTAATTGTACAGAAAAGGACCTATACATTGCGATTAGAGTAAAATTACTGAACCTAAACATAGGAGCCTGATAAAAATGCTCATTTTAGATGAAAATTTCAGATGGCACTTAGAGGCTTTTGCATCTGAACTCTTCATGTGCAGGCATCATTCCTCTCCTCTGTTCAATTTGGTGTCCAGCCTCAGTCCCGTAAGCCCCCTTGTCACCCAAAGTTCTTTATGGATCTCACTGGGCCTTTCGGAGTAAATTTGTTTTGCTTTTGCAGCTTACTGCTGTACAAATGCCCAAGTGTGATTAGAATGAGTCAGTACACAGAGCTGGACTGAATTCTGCTAATGCAAACCTGATTGAAAAAGGTTGGCATTACCTTGAATAGTTCAAAAAGGCAAATGTGCACTGACATATCTGGTGTTCCTCTGAAATGAAAGCCTTGATCTGAACTAGCTTAAACAGAAGTTTTATGATCATTCGTGATGGAGATCAATTGCTAAATTCATAACATAACCAGTGCAACCACTTGGCTCTGTTGTTAGTTTGCTTTTGCAAAGAACATTAATGTGCCAAAGATCTTAGGAAACACTGCCCTTTGAGTATACACATGTTGTAAATTTTGAGTGTACCTTGAAGCTCATTTTGAAAAGAAAATACTGGACACACTGCATTTGCTACATCCAGTGAGTGTGGCACTAGCAGACATACATAAAACATGACATGGTGGCCGGTCAGTTCTGTCCAGTTTGAAGTGAACCTTGTCCGTTTAAGGAGTGCCACATGGCTTATATAAAGAAAGGCCGGCTTAATGAGTTGTATTCCACTGGAGTATTGGCTTTCATGAGTCGGCCTTTCCACATGGAAAATGAGGAAATTCCTGAGCCTTCTGTGCTACAGCACAAACTGTCAGAATTAGATCGGTAGATGGAAAAATGAACACATACTCTCTGCTTTAGAAACATAATGCAACACCAGTGATATTTACAGAAGGGCTTCAAAACGAATGGGTTGCGACCCAAAAATGGGTCACAGATCTGTTTGGTTGGGTTGTGGGGAAAAAAAACAGTGCTAAATATATATAAATTGCTACTAACCAAATAGCCATGCATACTTAGGCTAACAAAAAAACAGACATTAATAACAGGGGAGAAAATGTTTCCCATCTTTTGTTTGTCCAGTCAAATTCTACAATATTCTGCAGTGAATTGAACTAGTTCCAAACCTGTATGAGTTGTTTCTTCTGTTGAACAAAAAGGAGATATTCTGAAAAATGTTGGTATCCAAACAATCACTGGTAGCCATTGACTTCCATAGTATAGAAAAAAAAATGCTACGGAAGTCAATGGATTTTCTATGCTAAACAATTTTGGAGCTGTGTTCGGTAAAACCGTTGTCAAAATCACTCATTTACTGTGAGACATCAAGGACCACAAAGTGATGTAACTAAACTTATATACTTGATCCACCAGAACTTCCTTTTGTCTGTTTACAAGGTTGGCTGTTCTTTAATGTGCCATGTGTAATACATTACAGATCTCCTGTTCCTTCTATCTCTCTTTCTCTCACATTTTTTTTCTGTGGTCTTTGGCAAGAGGGTTAGAATAAATAAGAGCATGGAAGAGCCAGGGATTTGCCTCTGGGTGCCAGGGCAGGGTGACCTAAGTGTGAAAATAAGAACAGGATGCACGAGAACGGTTGCTATGACAGGCCTCTGGGATTCCCAGCAGAGTGAGGTTTTCTTATGAGTTTTTACTGGACACGGTTGCATTGGAAAACCAACCTTTGTAATGGCCGTTAATCATGTGCATAAATAAAACGTGTAACATACTTCACTTTTGCATCATGGTTCCATGACATGACATTTAAAGCTAATTTGAAGGCTGCCTGTTTTCGCTCCTGCCTCACCGCAATGCCCAAGCTCCCCGTTTGTGACGTGCAGGTTCACAGAACCACTGTGGAATCCTGCAGAGAGGGAAACAGGCATCATGGAGCCATAAAACCAAACAAGTCACATGAGTGTTATCAGTTATCGGCCATTTTTCACTGCAAACTTGCTGATAAATCTCATCTTTGGTTAAAGCTGCTCTATTAAAGAGACTATATTTCTTGCAAAGCAGGAGGTGCATTGAAGTTGCACCAATCCAAGGTAATCCCACTCATTCCCACCACATTGCCTACTGGGGTCACTTCCCAAAATCCCCAAAAAATGGAACCTAATTGCTGAGTTATTTCTCTTGGCTCAAAAACCAGGCCTTTCTTCAATAAATCTACGAGTCCCCCTGGGGTCCAGTTATAGCTTGGTTTGGTGAATTGCATTCTCTCATGAGGTAATAAGAAGCATTAGGCTTGGCAGAGAATGCTGTGGAAAACAGATATCCCAAACTGGTAAGTTTTTCCATACTGTGTTCAATGCTATGTACAAGGGTCTACATAAAGTCACGTATAACTTCACCAGCAAACATTAATTAAGTAGGGGATAATGAACTGAGAGGGTTTATTTTGTGATAATGACATGCTGACTGTACATTTTCCTGCTTATTAAATGATAAACACCCAATAAATTTAACGCATGGACATGAAATATTGATTTGAGCTTAAATGATTTTATAATTGTAGCCTATACCTGTATACTAAAGCCTCTACTAAGAAAAAAGTAGTCCACTACAATGTACAGTTTTCCCAAAATTTCACAGAATAGGGCCGCAGCTTAAAAGCAAATATCAGAGAGCTGGATAGTGTGAATGACCAATCAGAATCAAGTATTACAGAGAGCCATGTAATAACGGATATTAACATTCAAAGGACATGACTGCAATTTACCTAAGCTTTAACTAATGTGATCTTGGCTTATGGGTTATTTTGACAAAAATGTGTCCAAGAATTATATTTTGTGAATTTTGAGTAATCAACGTAATGTTTCCAGTTGATGTCATTGAGAACATACTTTATGATCGAATAATTAACCAGGCAATTTAAAAACAGTTATATTCTTTGCCAAATTACTTTGCTAGAGAGCTTTTGACATAACCTTTGTTAAACGGCTAGCTTTTACGATCTCCTCACAGTGTAGTAAAACAGACCTCTGCTGTAAATTCATGAAGAGTTTGAGGTTAAAAATTGGCCATAATTTGTATCCTTATTAAAACGATTAGCTCACAAATGTATTACATGGAATATGAACTCATCTAACCAGATGATTTGTTATGCAGAGCGCCTTATCTAGTCTAGTACAATTTGACTCCGCCTTTTGCGCAATACATTCATGCTTAGTCCATAAAGCCGCTATATTATGTGTTTCAGACATCTCCAAACATTTTCTGTCATGAACGCTTTCTTTTTGTTCTAACACAACGTTTAAGGTTTATTTTGGGAGCAATTCAGAATTCCATCTGTGGAAGTCATCTATTTTCCTGGACAAATTTATCTAAACTGGAAAATGTTTTCCCTGTGCAAGATAGAATGAATTATGTTTCCATATTTACCGTAATTGAGGTGAACAAAACAAATGTATCAATTTAAAATGCATGTTAAATAAAACATTACAAACTGACATACAGTCTATTCAGACTGGAACAGGAAAGTAGCCAAAAGCACAGCAGAGAGCAGCATAAATGAATGTAAACCACAATGTATGACTGTTTGGGTGCTAATACTCCCAACCCTGGGATAAGCTCTGGAGCCAGAGGAGATGAAAAGGAAAACATTTACAGAGAAGAAGGCCTCTGTCTACAGATGGTACTGGAAAATGATTTTAGGTTTGGACTGCAGTGTCAGCGCATTCTTTCACAACTGGCAGTATGTTTGAAACATCACGCTACCTTGCACGTTTCCTCGGCAGAATCACCTTGGACGGTAGCCTCTGTCAGACGACTGAATGATATTCATTAGCCTGACACGGCGTCCTTAGCTGAACTCAGATTGCCTGATAGCAGGACCTTAGAACACACTGCATCAATTCACTCATCTCATAACCTTTTATACCTCACAGTGTTCCCCACATGTCTTTGATAAATTCAAGTGCTTTTTAAAGAGACTCCAAAACTTGCTCATATTTGGACTATGTGCGAGAGGCAACATGATTTAACATCAAGCACACAATGTTATCAAGACATCTCAAGTGGAACAAAACTCTTTGTATTTGTTTAAATACTCACTTGATACTCAGACATTTGACATATCAACCATGCTACACACATATGTTGCAGTATCATGAAAATGATTTCCTTCCATTACCTGTTAATCAAAATGTTCTGAGGACAAAATTGGTTTTGACGTGTTTGCTTATGAAACTGATACACCTTTGGCTGAAAAAGTGGCTCTTGGCTATTTGTTTGAAAAATATTTTATTACAGCTAATAAAAGTGCTCTACTTTTCCCCTTCAGTC
>JAFVLL020019537.1:0-17645 GCA_021397915.2 Tor tambroides
ACTGTATGTCATGAAACTCTCACCAGCCATGACAGGAACTTCTGCCACTGAAGCAGAAGTGTCCAAAGTCTGGTCGCCAAACTCTTTTTTATAGATAGACAGCAGATAGGTGATGCGATAATCGAGACGCACATTCAGAATGAACTATAAATAGAAAAGACGACATGAAAAAGGATGCCAACATTTAACAGAACCTCCTAAACTTTCTTCAACATGAACTTGAGTTTGTGTTGTATAACTGATAAATTTAGTTCATTGAAATGCAACAGTCTACAAGGGTATCACCTGCAGAATCTCAATAATCCTGAGCTTGGTGTCCATCACCATGACGTTCTCGTTGTCAGGGAGACAGATTTGCTTTCCGTGGATTGGCTGAGCATCAGGGAGACAGTGGGGCATCATCAAGCCTCTGCTCAGAACCATCTGAGTCACCATCTCACCCACACCGTGGATGGTACGCATGACATTATTACCTACACAAACACAGCCTGAAGTGTTACACTGCCTTAAGGACAAGCAGCTATTATCTTGTAAAACAAACACTGAAGACAGATTTAAAATGGGGTCTCACCTCCTTCAGGGCTCTTGTTGAGTTTGAACATAAATGTGGAAGTGGGTTGGACAATGTCCAGGATGGCCAGCAGGGTGCGCGTGAGGCACAGCAGCTCATTAAAGCTGTAGAAGCCAAAGTAGACCAGGTTACGCGCCAGGTGGACCACCTGTTTGAATGACAGAAAGAGGAAAATCCACTAAAATTCAAAGTGTTAGAGACTGAATCATTAGTATTCTGGTAGAGCTAATGCAGCCAATCTGTTCTGCTCTGTCCTCTGGACACATCACATAATACACTTAGAAAAAACATCAAACCTGACACACAAATACACAAGCATGAAGTACAACATTAGTGAGTTACAAGCTCCATATGACTGATTCACTAAAAAGAAGTGGCTCATAAGGACTGCACTATTTGTGCTTTATGTTTTTGATGCACTATAAAGAACCAATTCAAATGTATGGGAATCAGTTTGACTTCCTGAAAAATGGCTCATAAAAGACATCCTTTTGGAATCAGACTACACTGGCATGCCATGCCATATTTTTGATTCACTAATAGAGTCATTTACTCAGGAATCGGTTGGATTATACCAGTCAGGCTGTATAGATGAATTTGATTCACTGCAATACATTTTATGGTGTGGGAATCAGACCACACTTGTGCTGTGTTTTTGATTCACTAAATAGAACCAAATCTTTAGAGTCATTCACTCAGGAATCGGTTGGACTACACCAGTCATGCCTAAAAGACAGATATAATTCATTAATCATAGTGATTAGTTCAAGAATTGGACTATATTTTTTTGCGCTGTATGGCTCTGATTCACTACAAAGAACAAACTCATTTGAGTCGACTGTTCAGGAATCGGTTGTACTACACTGTTTGCACTGTATGAATAGATTTGATTTTCTAAAAAAAAAACAGCTTATAAGGGTCATTAATTTGGTAATTGGACTACAATGGTTGTTCTGTATGCTTTTGATTAAGTAGAACCATTCGTTCAGGAATCAACTGGAGTACAGCAGTCACATTGTATGGACGGATTTGATTCACTACAATACATTTTATGGTGTGGGAATCAGACCACACTTGTGCTGTGTTTTTGATTCACTAAATAGAACCAAATCTTTAGAATCATTCGCTCAGGAATTGGTTGGGCTGCACCAGTCATGCTTAAAAGATGGATGAGATTCATTAAAAAGCAGCTAATCATAGTGATAAGTTCAAAATTTCTGATTCACTACAAAGAACCAACTCATTTGAGTCAATTGTTCAGGAATCGGTTGTACTACACTTCGCACTGTATGAACAGATTTGATTTACTAAAAAAACAGCTCATAAGGGTCATTAACTGGGTAATTAGACTACACTTGGTTGTTCTGATTTACTAAATAGAACCATTCATTCAGGAATAAACTGGAGTACAGCAGTCTTATTGTGTGGATGGATTAGATTTAGTAAAAAAACAGCTAATACTCTAAGAATCATAGGTTTGGAAATTGAACTACACTGTTTGCACTGTATGATTCTGATTCTCTAAAAAGAACCAATTCATTTGTTTGGGAATCAGTTGAACCACACCATTTGTGCAGTATGGATAGACTTGAATAATCAAATTCATTTGGCAATCAGACTACACTGGTTGTGCTGTGATTTGATTCATTAAATAGAACCTACTTCTTAGAATCATTTGTCCAGATATCAGTGGACTACACTAGTCACAGTGCATCAATGGATTTGATTCACTAAAAAGCACCTTATAAGAGCCATTAGTCCAGGAACTGGACTACACAGTTTGCGCTGTAAGGATAAATCTGATTTACTAAAAAAAACAGCTTTTAAATGTCATTCATTTGGGAATTGGACTACACTGGTCATGCTATGGTTTGTGACCGATGCTGGCAAAATGAGTCGGAATGCGCACGGTCTAATTTTGAGCTACAGGCAAAAGAAGTGAAAAATGTCAATTTTGGTCGAATTTGAGGTTTTCACAAAAATAAGTTCATTAAACCCTCTTCTAGCGATCCCAATGCTCAAAATATTAATTAAACATCTAAAATGATCTTTATTTGTACGTTTTCTGAGAGGAGTACCTTTTTCTCTGCTCACTTCTGATGAGACCGCTGCTGCTTCTCACCACAAGTTATAAGTCCAGCTTTGTGAATATTCATATCGAATTCTCGAAGACATGAGTCCAAACCAGTGAAATCTGATTTTCAAACCCATGCTGATGAAAACAAAACGATCGCGCTGACTGACATTTGCAAAGCGCGTGCATAAGACACGCCTTTCCGAGAGCGCGCGATCTCCCTATATAGCTACATTATTGGTTAGTTAATGGTTGGGGAAAAATCTGATGTGTAACATTATATTAGATCATGCATTACAGTAGGTCCTAATATAGATCTGTCTGTCTCAATGTTAATCAAACATTAAAAGAAAAGACGGAATCACTCGCTGCTCTTGATTAAACTACTGTTTATTTGCAACTTTGTTCTTATTTTTTAATAACAAAGAAAATAAAAAAATAGCTATATTGTGATGAATAATACAGTAATTATTATTAAGAAAAGAATAGGAGGAAAATATGCAACGTTGCTTGGTGATTTTGCTTTGAAATCTTAAGAAAACTATAACTCGGTTTTTCTCAGAATCAACTCTGCTGACTCATTTTGAAGGTATTTTAATGGAGAATGTGAAAATAAAAATAAATTTGCTCATTCCAACTCATTTTGCCAGCACGGGTCACATTTTAATTTACTAAAAAGAACAAAATCACAACTACAGTGATTCATTACACTAGTCACGCTGTATGAATAAATCTGTGTCACTAAAAAAGCCTATAAAACTGTTTGTGCTTGTATGGTTTTGATTCACTTTAAAGAATCGATTCTTTCAAGTGATTCATTACTACATTGATCACGCTGTATGAATAAATCTGAAATCACTAAAAAAAAAAAAAAAAAAAAACTATTTTAGGGTATTTATGGTGTTCTGTCCACATTAACGGAAGATTGCACATCTGAGAACCATTAATGGACCCAAACATCATCTCACCTCAAGGGTCAATTCATTCTTCTCTCGGTCTCCAAAGGGATCAGGCTGACTGACCACGTCTTTAAGATATTCATCCACAAAATGCATAGTAGGGGCAAATTTTCTCTTCATCTCCTCTCTGGACGTGTCTCTGAACTCATAGTCATACCTGTGCACCAAATTTACATTCAGATAAGCTGAAGAACAAAAAGCAGTCTTATAAATAAAGCTACATAATGGTAAATGCACCAGAGGCAAAGAGTAGTTTCCATCTTACTCATTGACAGAGATCTTGGAGGGTATCTCAGTCCAGAGACGCGCATAGCGAACGGGCACCACGGCCTCCTGCGGGTCGCGGTCCACATGCATGTGCAACATTAGACGACAAAATGAGGCACGCAGGTTGTAAGGCAAGCAGTCATCAAACATGCAGCGCAGTATTAGATCTACTGGAAGCTGATTGGAAATCTGATTGATGGCCAGATACTGCCGGTCCAGGCACATTTTAGCGAAAAGATTGAGTTGACACCTGAGAATGGATAGATATTTAAAATGAATCAAAGAGCCTGCTTAGAAGATAATAAAATATAATAAAATTAAATAATAATAATAATTAAAAAAATAAAATAAAATAAAAATGTCTTCCAAAGATGTGATTGAACTCTCACCTGTAGTAGGTAATGATGTCAACGTCCAATTTTTGTCCATCCTTGGCATCCTGGGCCAGATGGCGGATGGACTTCCCATGAGGCTCTTTGTGGTTATCAATCCAGTATAGCCATACCTCTTCATCATCACCATCCTCCTGAATTAAAGATGACTCCAGAGAGGTCTCTGTGTGTGGGATCAGTCTAAGGAAAGACAAACCCCAGTCATACAGTATATCTTAACATAAACGCAAAATGACCTTGTCACTATTAGAGTTATTAGAGTTTCATCCCATAATTCTGTGTCATTGTTATACAGCTAATCTCAGCAGGCAGCACAGAGCAGATCTCACTTGGTCTGGATGAGGATGTCTGCGTTGGTGGGGTTCAGCATGAATTTGCAAATCAGCTCCTGAGTGACAGGAATGGCTGTTTTGTTGGAGACGCACAGGTCAGACAAATAATCCAGAAACCTAGGGAAAAATGCACAATAAAATATACAGTTTACTTTGAGACCACCACTAACCAATGTGAAAACAGCACTTGTATCAAATGCAAGAATCACATCTGAATGTACACTACTGTTCAAAAGTATCAGTAAGATTTTGTTCCCTTTTTATTAAATTTAGCAAGGATGCATTCAATTTATCAAGACTTTTACATTTTTACAAAAGATTTCTGTTTAAAATAAATGCTGTTTCTTTTAACTTTCTATTCATCACAGAATCCTGAGAAAAATGTATCCCTGTTTCCAACAAAATATTATGCAGCACAACTGTTTTCAACATTGATAATAAAAATGTTTCTTAAGCAGCAAATCCGCATATAAGAATGATTTCTGAAGGATTGTGTGACACTGAAGACTGGAGTAATGATCCTGATTCAGCTCTGCCATCACAGGAATGAATTATATTTAAAAACAAAAATGTTATTTTTAATTGTAATATTTCATAATCAGTGTTGGGTGTAACGCCTTCCTAAGTAACGCGTTACTGTAATTAAATTACTTATCCACTGAAAAAGTAAAGTAAGGGATTACTGTTCATTTTTAGGTAATTTAATTACAGTTACTTAAAAGTAATTTCTATGCTATATTAAGCAGTAAATAATTTCAACAGTTCTAAAACTAATATTGATTTTGAAATCTAAAATACCGCTTCAAAGATAAAATTGAATGCAGCCACGTTCAAGCCACTTTCAGTTTTTCCTGATTCACAGAGAAACCTTAAATACTCAGAAAGACTAAAATCAATAAGACTACATAAGACTAAAATCAATAGAATCTAAAAGCTGATGTGTCTACTTTTAAATGATCAATTCAAATCGAAACAAATATTCCTGATTATGTAGGCTAATCCGTGATGAAAGCGAGGTACAGTCTTTCCGTATCTAAAAGCTTGAAATTTCTGCTTTAAATGAAAGAATTCAACAGAAAACGAATATTCCTGATTATGTAATCCATATGAAAGTGAGTTACAGTCTTTCCCGTATCTAAAAGCTTGAAGTGTCTACTTTTAAATGAACGAACTGAAATCGAAAACGAATATTCCTGATTATGTAACTGATGAAACTGAGCTACAGTCTTTTCCGTATCTGAGTTTGTATTATATGCAGTCACCTGCGCGCAAACACCCACACCTAGATACAAAAAAAAAAAAAAAAAAAAAACAAGATTCATCTAATTTTCATCATTTTTGAATGAAGATGAGGAATTTACCTCATAAGAACAGCATGATCTGACATGGCTTTATTCAGCAAAGAAGATCATTTCTGTCATTTATTACATTAGTTAACATGTTATTTTTACATAAACCTGTACAGATTTTACTAGTTGGGCTTTTCCTGAACATCTTGCCAAACTGAAATGTATTGTTTAACTTTTAAGCTTTTTTGTTATTCAGATATTTTGCAGAGTATTTCTATTTTTTTTAACCAAAGGTGGTTACATTTTTTTTTTAATAAAAAAGTTTAAATATTACAGTTGTTTTAAAGCTAAAGGCTAACTATTCTATGTTTGACTCAAATTTTAAGATGTAGCCTAATTAGCGATTTGAATAATTAAGTTACTTATTGAGTAACTAAGTTACTTTTCAGACAGAGTAATTAGTAAAGTAATTTAAATACAATATTGATGAAGTAATTAGTAACTGTAATTAATTACTTTTTGAAAGTAACTTACCCAACACTGTTCATAATATAAGTAATTTGGAATCTAAATGATACTAATATGACAAATAAGAATCTTATTGGAAAAAATTATGATACATTTTTGTTTATCCAGCAGAATATTACAGTATGTGTCTTAAAAGAATTCTTAAAGATCACTTGTTTGATCCCAATAAATTGGTTCCAATTTACAAAATCCATTCGTTTTCCTAAAGATTTCATTACAGATCCTTTAGCATTTTCGGCTAGCACTGGTTAGAGGCAAACATTTGAGTGGATGTCTAAATCTCTGGGTCAGACCTGGGCTCTCGGTTCCTGCGCAGAAGTTTGACAAAGGTCTCAATCTCACGTGCAGTGATGTGTTTCTCTAACAGCTTGCGGTTGTTGTGCAGAAGAGCAGTGATTGTATCTTCAGCCAGGATCTCATAGCCAATTTGAGCCTGCATGACGGAAAAATTCTTGGCTATGTACTCCTGTGAGAAAGAGGACACATGTATTAGTCTAATGAACAACCCCAATAATTCAAACTGATAACTGAAGATGTTCCTTGCCTGATTCTTGCGGTAATCTTGTTGGGAATGCCGCAGAATTCTGTAACACAGTTGTAGCATGTACTTAAACGGAGCGTTGCGCTGCTCCCCCATATCTTCCAGCTTCGGCATGGATGAGTCTTTAATCTCAGTAAATGGGGCTTTAAGAATTCCAAAGATCTGCAAACAAAAAAAATTACAGTCAGAAATTTGCCATGCAATCTTAAAGAATCAACTTGAGATTACTGTTCGAGCAAACCTGTGCCAGGATGTTTTGCTCTCTCATGAGTTTCTGCCTCTCTCTGTTGGGGTTCGAGGTGACCACAGACAGCACGTCCTGTCCGTTGTTCGGCACATCGCACACAAAGATGATCAAATCCTCCAAAAGCTTAATAGTAAACCTAAACGTAAAAACGCAAGAGTAAGTATGTTTTTAAAACTATAAATGTATAATAGTGATCTCATTTTACTTCCTTGGTTTGAAAGTGACTTCTGTGTGAGCTGTGCTTCATACATTTCTATGCTATTGACAACGGACAATGCTAGTGTGCAAAAAAAAAAAAAGGGGGCCATTGTGACCACACCTTAACAAATTCAAATGCTTTCAGTAAGTGTGAAATATACCTGCGTTCATTTGCTATTGGGAAATTGCTGATCCCCAAAATACGCACAAACATCTCCAAGACCTTGTTGGCATCATTGGCAAAGTCCAAATCTCTGACTTCTGAGATGGGGACAGAATTAATAGAGAATGCCTCCTTGTCCTCCTTCATGTGGCAGGTGCCGATCTGTTCAAATAAACAGAGAAATTACATAAGCTTTCATTTGCAAGACTAATTTTTCTTCAAATAAAAATAAAGGAAATAAACAACCTTGAGCATAACGGGTCGTTCCTCCTCAACATCGATGGGAATGTTAGTACTGGTCACCCAAGTGTTTGTGCACAAGTTCCTGAGTCTCACATACGAGTTTCTAAAACAGGAAGGTACATATTTTCAAGGAATCAAACCCATGACCTTGCAGTTGTTAGCGTCATACTGATTTTTCAGCTACAGGAAATACCCAACAGTACATTTGGCATAGCATGGACTCTTATCCCATCGACAGCACTTAATGGGGACTTGAATAAAAACTAATATGGACAAATGGTTTCATAAGTATATTTTAAAATCTAAATGGTTGCTCTAAAAAAGCTTTGTGAGCACTTGAATACATTGGGAGCACTTGTTCTGCAATCATTACTCCCTTTCAAACCCTTACTGCTGCTTTTTCACACCTACATCTCTTAGTTTGCACTTCTAGCCAATTTTGGAGCTTATTTGGAGCTTGTCTCTTTAGGGTGGATTGCTTGTACCGTTCCTCGGGGTTTGTTAACCAAATAAATTTAATCTAAATGTAAGTGTTTTTCATTGTAATTTCATGTTTTCATGATTGAAAGTCATTTTAGTGTACAGGAACTAACCTGGGAACTAGACAGTCTGCCCGCTGTAAGGTGGTGGCGTCCAGTTCAAAAAGAGAGGCAATGTCATTGCCATGGGGCACTGCAACAAGGGTGTAGGGGATCTTGTCAGCCTGCCACTTCTTTTTAGAGTACAAAGTGTCTGCGTTGGTCTGAGGTTTGCACAGAGAGACAGGGGAAGGTCACAATGGTGAATAAAAACCCACATACTGTATGACAAGGCAAATATCAATGAGACTGCATGTACTGTACCATTATTACTGATTTTATATATGCTAATTTGCACTTATGGGTTACTGTATGTATTTTTTTCTATTCTACAGAGTTTTCTTTCATTATTTTTTACATGAAAAATATTCATTGTGAAACTTTAAACCAGGGTTATTGTCAACTAAAATTAAAACCTTAAAAAAACATTGTTTTCTACTTGAAATAAAGTCAACATTAATGCTACTAAAATATGAAAAATTTTACATTTATTATATTTTAGCCTGTTGCCAAGGAAATTTTTCTCATTTTCATTTATGCAAAAAAATAAAATAAAAATAAAACAATGAAAAAAAGGGACAAACAAAAAATGACTAAATGGAATTATTTTAAATGAAAATGGAAAACATAAAAACAAAAACTAATTTAAACAATTAATAAAAACTACAATAGTATCTCAATAATACTAAAATAACTACAAATCTGTCCCCACTGAATAACAAAATAAAATAAAAAAAATATTTATAGTAATGTAGTTCCAATGGAAGTCCATGGGGCAAAGCATTTAAAAGTCATACGCAACTTTTATTTTTGTTTAAGCTTGCTTAAGTCATAACAGGATTCAAAGGCTGCATATGACCAGACAAGATTGCAAGCAATTTGACCACACTAATCTCATGTTGAAACTTACAATGTTTATGTCTTGTGGCTCTACTTCCATAAAAGACTGTGTTTTAACATTTATTCAGTTCCAATGTTAGTGCGCTACTGTAAACACATTTTTGCTTGTTTTTAAAAAACTGAAAACTGTTAATCGACAGCATTGAACCTGCAATTCCTTCAATGGCCACAGCTTAAAAAAAATCCAGAGAAAAACCCAGAGGTCATCTACAGTGAGGATATTATGCAGGACTGCGTCTGTGGCACAGACTGTTTTCACCGGAGCTTTTTGATGGAGGGCTATTTGGAGAGCAGCATTATAAATTCTCCTCTGCTCTGACTCTCTGCAGCTCCTCTGACTCACTCCTCCACTGAAGCAGACAGCACGTCTGCCTGACTCTCACGGGGCACCCCCAGATTCAGACATTATGTAAGGAGCCCCCTCTGCGAGCGTGCACGCGCGTGTGCGAGTGTGTTTGTCTGCGAGGCTGCTGAAGCAGAATGCTAATACAGCGGAAAGGTGCAGTGAGTGTTACAGGCGGAAGAAAAAAAATCTCCGGAGAGTAGGAGGACGGGAGTTGTGCGAGTCTGTCTGTTGCAGCGTGAAGGAGGGGAGAGAAACGGATTACGTAATAGCGAAGTTGTGCAGGAGAGTTGGGCTGAGCCGCAATGCTGTGTAGACGAGACAAAATAGGTTCTGTTTACTTCAGCAGAGCGAGTCAGACACCAAACTTCATCTAAAGTTCAACACAATCAGCAAATGTGATTAATACTTCAAAGACAGAGTCTGCAAACTTCTGTCACATTGTGTGGTGACTGGGGGGGGAAAAATTGTGTGGATTCTGAAGAATGGGAAAAGGATCTTCTGTGGAACTCTGCAGACATTTCTGTGGATTTCTGCAAGCCTAGTTATGACTCACATATGCTGGCATCCAAGTGAGGTCTGGCTTACCTCGTTTTTGGTGCTGATACTGTCGGTACGATCTTTGAAATCAGGATTCACCTGAAACAGAAGCATAAGTGTTTATGAAGGCCTTATGGAATACAGACAGACACAAAGGGGGGGTTGTTTCACCATTTTTATCTCGGACAATAACCCCTCTGTCTGCCCTGTGCACAGTGGATGGCTGTGACTGATTCTACACCACTGTGACAATAACATTGAGAAGACTGCCACCTGCAGCCCATCTAATGATACTCCTCTCCAGAAGAACATTTTACTGTTTTATGGTTTATAAGATGTGTACTCTAAACTACATGGAGTTATGTGTACTCTATGATTAAAAAGTTTGGGATTGGTAAGATTTTTTTAATGCTTTGGGAAAATACTCTCTTACGTTAACCAATGCTGCATTTATTTGATCAGGAATACAATAAAAACAGCAATACTGTGAAATATTATTATAAATTAAAATAGCCACTTTCATCTCTAATATATCTTAAAATTTATTTCTTTGATGGTAAAGCTGAAATTCCTAATTATTTTTATTAAATGTTATAAAATATGAATATTTTTCTTATTATTAATTTCTTATTATTAACTATGTAATTAAAATAATATAATTATTTTTCTTATTATTCATTTCTTATTATTAACAATGTTATTAAAATATTATAATTTTTTACTATTATTTATTTCTTATTATTAACAATGTTAATAAAACAGCTGTGCTACTTAATTTTTTTTCTGGAAACCATGATACAGTTTTTAAGTCTTTAATGACTTTATCAAAATTTCTACAGTTATTAACATTGCAAATCTAGCAAAGTTTTCTATATTTTCATTTTTTTTTTAATTAATGTATTGAGAACTCTGTGCCGACAGACAATAGCATCGTGTATTGGTGATAGTCAGAGATATTGCCTGTGGCTGATGCCTTTGATGATAGCAAGACAATTATTATTATTATTATTATTATTATCATTATTACTATTATTATTATTATCATCATCATCATCATGCTAGTAATACTAGCTATTTAATATTAGAGCTTATTTGTTCCCTTATATTTCTTTTTCCACGTTTTTACAGTGTTATGCGTTATAATTAATCACACACGATTCCGCTGAGTTTATGAATGCAGCGGCCAATCAGAGGCTTTCAGATGAGTCATCGCTAAAACACCAGAGTTTTGTTGTTGAGTGCGCCCACTCGCTGACTGAATTCAGTTCTCTCATGAATTCTCTCATTATAAACAACAAAGTGCAGTTGTATATGCGATGCAAGTATAAGAGATTTATTCATCATTCAGTGTAGATGGCTTCACTGATTATAAAGGGAGTGTTTTTAGAGCAGAAACTCACGCTAGACTAAAGTCAGTGATGATGATCTTTGATAATGTTCTTTGCTCGTTTTCTGTAGCTGCTGTTTGAATAACTGTTATATAATATTTCATGTAATGATATAATGTGTAGTTGATAGATTATACTAATATTAGGTTGCTTTTAGCCATATCCTAGCGTTGGTTCACTCTCCGGCTGTGAAACTAAGCGAGTAAATAATGAAAATAATGGCAATTTCACAGGCTGACGATAGGACGATATGATTATGGAGCATACTACCCAACACTAGTTCAGATAATTTGTTTGATGAGAAATGTTTGAGTTGATATTGAGATCTTGTTAAACCCAATGTCATTAACAAGAAACAATAGAGATCACAGAAAGAACTGCTAATACATTCTGACATTCTTCTGATATCAGCATTCAGATAATGTGTTATTAATTACAGGGTCAGTTGAGTAAATGCATCAAAAACCACCCAAGTGAGTTTACTGCTCTAGGAAAAGCTTCATGCATGTAGCATGCAAATAAATGTAAACCACAGGTATTCACACAAACCGCACTATGTCAAACCATATACTACACAGCTCTTTAACCATGACTGTAATAAGCAAATCAGGCAGAAGGGAAAAACCGGATGAGTTTCAAGGAAGGTCTAAACAATGTAGACATGGAATGCACACCTCCGCTGCAAGGTAGTGTCCTGTGGCGAGGTGTTTGAAGCGAAACAGGCTATTCCACTGGCCGGCTCCTCCTCTGCAGGGGTCATAGTGGACAATCTGAAGCACACAGGACAGGATGAAAGACTCCAGATTAATTCTGTACTGCACGATATTGTTCTAACTTCTGAGTGAGAACATACAAGACAACTGTGCACAAGTTTAGGGTACGATTAAGTATATTTCATTTTTTTTTTAAGAAGATAATATTTGTACTTAGCCAGGACGAATTAAATTGATCAAAAGTGACAGTAAATACATTATTTCAAATAAAAGTCATTTTCATTCATCAAAAATCCAAAAAAAATTAACCAAAATTTCCACAAATATATTAAGCAGCACAAAGGCTTTCAACACAAATGAAGACTGGAGTAATGACTGCTGAATATTCAGCTTTGTCATCACAGGAATAACTTACACTTTAAAATATTGAAATAGAAAACAGTTATTTTAAAATGTAATAATATTTCACAATATTACTGTTTTTACTGTATTGAAAAAATAACAGCCTTGGTGAGAATAAAACATTTTTCAAAAACATTAAAAGTCTCATTGACCCCAAACTTTTGAACAGTAGTGTGTATCCCGTTTATAAACCATAAAATGTTATGATACATTTTATTTCATTACTTATAGAGAACTCTGTGAACACAGATCATCATCATACAGAACTATACCTCCACTTCCCATAGTGCTTTTGAACTGGTAGCGGAGGTTGCTGATTGGCGGAGAGTGGTTCGTAAGAAGACATACTGCTGCTTCTTGTACGCATCACAAGTAAGAAACTTTTCTTGCTCGGCATGAAACAACCTCACAACATCCCCCTAAATGAGTCAAAGAGAGAGAGACAAATGATTAGAGAGATATTATAAACCACATTCAATGCAAAACAAACCTAAATCGATACATTACTCCCCATATGCCTAATAAACCACAACATAAGACTCACCCCTTTTAATACATCATCTCTGTATTCACTGAATTTCATGAAAAGAGTGACCTTCCAACTGGTGTTGCAGTTCAAAGCGTTAACCTGACAGACCGGAAATACAAAACACACATCTTTATTTCCATTACTTTTTCATGATGTTTCCATTTATTTCTATTTACGTGACTGAAATCGTAAACTGGTTTGATTGATTCATTGAAAAGAACCAACTCCAAAAAACAACTCTCTCACAAATCAAACATTTCTATGGCTTTCAAGAAAGTTTTTTACTTTTGCTTTTCATACAATATATTTTTACTTTTTAAGGCATTTAAGGTTACTGCAAGCCAAAAATTCCAAAAGTAAATTCAGGTTTTAAAAAAAAAAAATTACTCTTCATAAATGTATTATCTAGACTGATATATTTCAAAACAAAGCATATAGAAATTTCACAACTTGTTCAAAATATATAACATTATATAAATTTTCATGATTTTTCCAAGCCTGGAATCCAAAATTTCCCTCACATTTCCAGGTTTTCCACCACCATGGGAACCCGGTAATTAATACAATGCATCAGAAGCTGTGACTCATCATGTGATCTCATTAACAGTGCTGCTGAGAACACAGCTGGCGTCTGACCTCTTTGCAGCCACGGTTATCCAGGAGTTCGATGTTGCTGGCGTGGAGAGGCTGCCCTGCGTTTACAGGCATTAGAACCACTTTATCTCCAACCACCACCTACAAACACACACATAACCACAACAACATCAGCTGTTTCTGTCGTTTCTCCATTTCTCCAATAAAAGAAACCAAATGACATCACGTCCTGTGACATGCATAGTTTGGAAACTGGTGTTTTAGACACATTTATACTTGACCCCATGAAATCTGTGAACATGACTTTTTTTATGCTAGCATATTAAGTAAATGAGTCAACTGTGTTAAAAGCTATTAAAAACGTAAATGTCATTGATCACAAATTCAACAGAATCAATCTATTAATTCCATTAATTTTATATTAATTGATTAAGAAAGTGAAAGTGAAAAAGTAAAAATAAGCATTTGTACGTCAATAAAGCTTTTCATCCGTAAATGATTTACATTTTAGAAGCTCTCAATACATCAATGTTTTCATGTGTATGGAAAAATGTAAGTAAACGCACATGCGGCAGAACCACACTAAAAAACAAACACGCAAAATACTCATGAGACGTTGTTAAAATACCTTAGCTAGAGTTAACAGGGTGGCCGCGGGTCCTTAAAAAGTCTTAAAATGTATTAAATAAAGTTTTGCTTAAAAAAGGCCTTAAAAAGCCTTAAAATGTCTTAAATTCAGATTCAGTGGGTCTTAAATCTCTTCGGTCTCATTACCGCAAAAGTTTCAGCAGTCTGACGGACCCAGTGACTGTTTACAATCATTGGACAGACGGAAGATTTTTTTTTTTTCCCGCTGTAGTTACAGCGTCATCAGAGAGAATTGCGGTAGCAGAATGCAGGTCGAATACCACCAGCTCGCTGACCAGTCTCCTAGCTGCTTTAAATGGGTTAATGCAAGTTTACTGAAAAATGGCTCGAGGATTTTACTTGCCCGACAGGACAAATAGCCTGATTAAAACTTAAGTGACAAAAAATTACTAGTGACACATCGAAACGCGAGAATGATTCTTCTGATTTTATTACATTGAGCGTAAACAGCGATTGATAATGGACAGTGTATTTCTGGTATCAATGTTGCGCTGTTGAGGCTCATGCTGCCTGTCTCTGTGAGAGACTTATATGGAGAAATCAAATCAAATGAGCATAACGGCAAACAAAGAAACTCACTGAACAAACATACTGAGGTAAAAATTCAAAATGTTTAGTTTATTTATAACATGATGATGATGATGATAATGACAAGGGGACTATTTTGCTAAATATTTTCATGATTGCAAATGTTACATTGATTTTGGCTCAAGAAACAAGTAGTTACTTACATTTTAGACAGAATATTGACTGTTTTGTTCTATTTCACCAACGAAAATAGTTCCAAACAAAGATCAGAAGTATTGCACATTCTCCAAGCAGCACTCAACGTTTTTGTTACTGAATGATTCAGTGTTTTGAATGAATCGGTTGAATGAATAAGTGACTTACCGCCACCTACTGGTGGTTTAGTTAGTTTAAAAGTATGCATTTTTCCACCAACATTTCTTATTTGTATATTCAAAAAAATGTATTTAAAACATTAATCTCATAACATTATTTATTGCGGTTGTAAATTTGTAGTGCAAATTATTTAATTTGATTGCTAACAGCCCTGTTGTGTATATTAAATTTCTTCATCAGTTGTAAGAATTTGACATGAAAGATGACGCATACATTTAATAAGGTTAAAAAATATTGGACTTTATGAAGGTAAATAACAACCTGGGGTAAATATTAAAAACATGCAGATTTAAATATGTAAAAGCTGAATAGAAAACTGATGAAAATATTGCTTCGTTTACACCACCAAAAATATTGCTGATGCGGAGATTTTGAGGGGATATTTTGTATGGGATATTGTCTGCAGAAATGAAAAGTTCTCTGTATATCGTAATAATAAATAGCATTTTTGACAACGATGATATTTTGTTTTCTTTTTAAATTTAAAAACACATTAAATATTACATTTACGTATGTAATATAATGTGTATTTCCTTCACAGGTTTGGTCTTATATTTTACATAAGGTGGTATTAAAAAGGTCTTAAAAAGTCTTAAATTTAACTTGTTCATATCTGTAGACACCCTGGTTAAATTTAGGATATGAGGGATTAAAAAAAACTAAGGAAAAAAACTCTTAAAATTTGAGTTAATTAAACAATGATAATTTGTAAATTACAGTGACAATATATGAAGAACAAACTATTTGTACATAGCCTATTAATGTATTAACGATGTAGAGACTACAATTTATAAACTATGAATTAACTATAGCTTGATGTATAAATACTTTATAACCGCACTTGTCAAGCCATTTCATGGGGTCATTAAAAAGCAGATACCAATGAAAAATGACAGAATAGAGAACTTGTTTATACACACAGATATAATATCCATTGCATGCTGAAAGAGCTAGTGTAAATGCACAATTTGTGAAGAACACGTGAGTGAAGGGTAGCATTCTCTTTCGCTCTATACATAACATCAACCAATATCACTCAGAACTCAAGCCACTGATGTCAACCTGTTTGGATGCTGTTTAATAATTTGATTCTGATTTGGAAACTATTTGCATACTAGAACTGTTTGTATTTGGATATATTTTAATAATTCAGGCTTGAAAAAAAATAAATAAATAAAAAATAAAATAAATCAAGACAGTAACAGGTAGTTAAGGTTGCATGTTACATGCATGTTAGCATGCTGCATACTTCTCTGTGTACACACACACACACTGCATGCGTCAAACTATATATTATATACCTTCACGATTCAGTTGCTGAGATGAAAACAAGAGGAGAGACCAGATGAGTTAACACAACAAAATGTTAATATAATAATGAGGCGATTAGCTTTTTAAAATGAGTAAATGACCCATTACCAATGACGCAGTAATTTCTTCACTGCATGTTTAAAAAAAGAAAAACATTAACTAAACACAGTGATTGTTTCTGAAGTTTCTGAAGTTGTGTTAGTGAAGTGATGCCTACATTGTCTCCTTCACTGCGTAGCTTCCAGAAAGGCTGGATGTAGAACCAGGAGCCCTCGTTTCCTGAAGGGTCCAGAGACACACGCATGGCGTTCTTCTCCAGCAGGGCCGGAAGACGCTTATTCACTGTCAGGTACTTATTACTCTTAATATGGAGAAGCTGAAAATATAAGGACAGTTTACTGTATTAAAAATACTGTACCACATACACGTTCAAAATTTCGGGGTCTGTAGGATTTTTTTTGAGCAACACATTAAACTGATCAAAAGTGACAGTGAAGACATTTATAATATTACCAAAAAAATCTATTTCAAATTAATGCTGTTCTATTGAAATTTCTATTCATCAAAGAATCTTGAAAAAAAAGGATCAATGTATCACTATTTCCACAAAAAAAAAAAAAACACACAACTGTTTTACACATTTCTTGAGCACCAAATCAGCATATTAGAATGATTGTAAGTCAAATAAGCTGCAATATGGACTAGTCATAAAAGTGAAAAGTCTGGTTCTGTGAGACTATAATCTGATACTAAACTTAAACTTTCAGTTTATTATCAGATGCTAGACACGCATAGCAAGACATTTGAATTTTGAATCATGTCTTTGAAAGTAAAGCACAAGGCTAAACACACAAACACATCAATTTCAGTCAAGTCAGTATCCTTGAAAGCAACTGCAATAGAGCCCTGCATTTCGGCCCGGGCCCGACGGGCCCCGACTTTTTTACGCCCCTAGGGCCGGGCTTCGGGCCAATTTTCACGCCATAGTTCAG
>JAFVLL020019538.1:0-32026 GCA_021397915.2 Tor tambroides
GCCAAGTCAGCAGTCTTCTCCATTATTGTGGTTTCAAAGAACAAGAGATACCTGGAATTTATACTGTAGGGATGGTCATTAATTGAAATTCAAATATAAATATTCTAATATTTTGAGATACTGATTTTTGACTTTCATGAGCTGTAAGCTCTAATCATCAAAATTAAAACAAAAAAACTTTTGAAATGTTTTACTTTACATGCAATGAATCTAAAATATATGAAAGTTTAACTTTTTGAAATAAGTTACAAGAAAAAATGAACTTTTTCACGACATTCTAATTTATTGAGATGCACCTGTATAATAACTTGCTCCCTCTCTGGAATTACTTTACTCTTTGGCTGATGTCACCAAGCTCTTCTATTTTCCATCCCCTCCCTTCCAACTACCTGCTGAGTCCGAATTTGTGTACCATCAGAGTATTACTGCATTTGATGAAAACTTCTTGAGTGTTACTCATACATAATGTAGTACATTTGCCATGTTAGCATTGTCATGTGTTCTACAACAATAGCTGCTTTATTTATTCATTCATTTATTTATTGCCGTTTACAAATATATCCACTTTTGTGGCCTCTGGGGATAGAAAAGTGCCCGTTGTTCTACGTATTTGACATTTTTCCAGATACTACATATTAGACATGTTGACACGTTCACATGCAGACCACCAGCCAATCAGTTCCACATTTTTTTTTTCTAGGTAAATATTCTTTCTCACTTTGAAACAAATTAAGGATGTTCAATGGCTTTTGAATACTCTTACATGTTTTATTATTTTTTAAAGAGGTGATGAAGTTTTGTGGCTTTTGTGTGTTAATGAAATATTTTGGTTATTTTGATGCGTCTCGCTGCCAATAACAGTGTAATATTCTCAGCTCTTTGCTCAGCTCTCCATCTGGGCCTGCACGGATGCATTCCAAGGTTCCACATGTACAAAAATCTCAGAATCTTCCAAATACTATGGCATCTAATCCCAAGATTAGCACTAAATAAATAAAATGGTTTAAGCTATTGCTGTAACTGCCATAGACACGTCTCCCTCTAATATTCTGATTAATGATTTACTGATATGTTTTTTTTATCCCCTAAATCATTGCATTTGACTCCCCATATCATGAAAATGCACTTACAGCCTTGATAAATAACATTCTTAGCAATTTTCTTCCAAACCCCATCTGTCATGAAGACTAGAGAGCTGAGAGACAATTGGCACTGAGCCCTTTTCAGAGGGGTAAAGTGCACATAAAAGGTTCTACTTGTAAATGTATACTTTAATGTAATATTGGCTTCTTGCTGTAGAGGAGGGTGTAATATTAACAGTTGGGGGAAGAATAAACGGGTCTGTCTCAGTGTTGGTATAGACTGAATCTGTAAAGGGTTAGTTCACCCAAAAATGAAAATTCTGTCATTGTTTACTTCATCTTGAATCTTGAAATCTGAAACCTGAGAGGTTTCTGTCCATCCATTAAAAGTCCAAGTAACAAAAAAAAAAGTTCATAAAACACTTCTTTGATTGGTTCTTTGATGTGCTCTATGTCTGTGCGTTGATCAATGTTTTATATGTGAATAAAAGTAGAAATTAAATTATATAAAGTGCTTGGATTATGTTTACAGTGTTTTTATGGACTGTTTTAATCATCAATGTTTTGGTTATGAACTTTCAATTGAGGGACAGAAATCTTGGTTAATTAAAACTATCTTCATTTGTGTTTCAAAGACGAACAAGAAAGCTATCAGTTTAGAATGACAAGAGAGTAAATGATGGCAGAATTTTCATTTTTGATTATGAAAACTTTAATAATACATAATAATTAACTAGTAATGACATTATTACAATTAAAGTTATAATAGTATGTATTTTATACATTTTTTACAACATAGTATTGCATTTATACAGAGATTCTATAAATATAAGTCAATATCAAATACCTTACATTTCAGTTTCTCTACATTTTTTTAATCTACCAACAAAAATAGTTCAGGCAGGATATTACCTTATAGACATCATATGATACAGTACCAAAGAGGCTACCACCAAAAAATGACATGACACTGAATGCTAATGCCAGACTAGTTGAAGCTTCAGCTATCCCATTGTACAGATTAGACAACACTTACCAATGATTGTTCGAAGAGTTCAGTAATTGCTTTGGGTTTTCCAGTTCTAGGCAAGGCAAGTTCATTTATGTAGCACATTTACACACAGTGGTAACTCAAACTGCTTTACATAAAAGGAGTTTAAAACAATCATAAAACAGATGCATCAGAAATAAGAATAACAATAAGTTTAAGTTTATCCTTTATTGTCTCACTTAGGAGAAATTTGTCTTGAGCAATCAGGAAAGCCGGTCAGCATGCAACAATTCCATATACAATTACACCTCATCCATACAAAAAAAAAAAAAGTTAAGAGTAAAAAGAGAGGAGTACTTGAATAAGATTCAGTGCAATCAGTTGTACGTAGCACAGTGCTCTACTTCCCAGTCTCCATTTTCCATTCCTCACTCACATTCTATTCCAGAATGACACAGACAGAATCAAACGCAGTGATACAAGCAGTAAAACAGCAATTGTGGAATGCTGTTTGTGCAGTCAAATTAGAGTACTGGAACTAAGGTGTATAAACATACATACAACACACACATATTGTGTAATATATGTAAAGTTTCATTTTATTAATACTGTTAAACATTTAATGAATTCAACTTTTATAATCAAGAGTTCATTTTACACATCCACCATCTTAAAGGGGTCCTATTATCCTCTTTTACAAAGTCTTGATTTTGTTTTGGGGGTGTACTAGAACATGCTCTCATGCTTGGTGGTTCGAAAATTGCATTATTTTTCACATAATTTACATTATTACAATACCTTTCTCCCCAGCCTGACACAAACGGCTCGATTAGTTCCGGGTTTGATGAAGGCCCGCCTTCCGAAAAGTGAAATGTGTTGTGATTGGTTAGCTGTCCCAGTGCGTTGTGATTGGCGAACAGTTTAGACGCCGTTTCAGTATTGCCCCGCCCCTTGCCAGAACAGCAAGTTCATCAATATTGCCATATCAATTCAGACCTCGAGAATATTGAACAAGAGGATCACGCAGAACCTTTGCACGCACGGATATTGCAAGATTAAAGTGGTAATGTTGTTGTTGTTGTTGTTGTTGTTGTTTTTGGCTAAATCAGGTTTTAGATAGGATGTCAACAACAGCTTAAAAATAACTGCATTGACTATGTACAGATAAGTGCAACGGTAATATGTATTATGTTTATTGTTCTTTAATTCTAACATTATAAAATGAATTGCACTGAAACTGTTATAGAGTTGAATTTATTTATACCATAGTCCCACAGAGTTACACTATTTGTGGCTATATGCAAATTAATTCTCTGCCAGCGGGAGGCGCTGTTGGAGCGGGAGAGATCGAGGTTTCCCCGGTAACGCTGTATACAAAACAGAGCTCCGCTCACAAACGCTGCTTTATCAGACATTATATGCAAGATGAAATGAAAATGACATACAAAATTTTCTGAAGACAGTTGGTTTCCATCAGAAATACAGTGAGATAAAAACACCCGCACTGGGTTTCGATTTTGAAACGTGCAGTGCTCAACCAAGCGTTCTCCTCACCCTCCAACCATTCGAATTTCCGTAGGCGGGATTTACAATTTGTGATGTCACAAATACAGGAAAACAACTTTGTAGTCCAAACGAGCCGTTCGCTGTAGTTCTTGAAAAGGGATTTTTTTAAAACAAAATGTCTCCCTTTAGAGTGGACTTTGAGATTTGTAACTTTGTAGATCATTTTATGCCCAAACATACACACTACGCACTGACTAAAATTCAAAAAGTGAAAAAGCCTAATAGGACCCCTTTAATTGCCAGAAAAATGTGCAAAAACTACTTTTATGGGTACAACAGCTGTCACTGGGACAGTACCCTTAAAAGGACAACTTTGTATTTTATCTTAATATTAGTTGTAATATACTGGTATAAGGTATTATGAACTTTTTAGAGATAAATATGCCACTTAGAGGGTAGTGCCCCAGTGACAAAAAAAGAGACATTTTTTGACTGAACTTGTTGCAGTGGCTTGATTGCTCTTTGCGATTTACTCTAAATGATATATCTTAGATGACAGCATAATTTTGCTTCTTACCTTTTAAAACAGTCTTTGCATCAGGAGTGCACATATTGTTTTGTTCATATTGTTTAGTTAACTGAAATGTACTGTTTGGTCTGACTATCATGATTTTGTGAGGTTGATTTTTACTGTTATTGATTATTGCTGTTATTGGTAGAGATATTGCTGATTTGCTATTGCTGATGTTATTGATTACTATTAGTATCATGCATGTAATTTTTGGCACCAATAACAGTCCATCTTCCTATGACCTAAAGGAATAGTTCACCCAAAAACGAAAATGTACTCATTCTCAGACTATCCAAGATTGTGTTTCTTCAAACACAAATTTAGCATTACATCGCTTGGATCCTGAGCAGTGTATGGGTTCCATCAGAATGAGAGTTCAAAAAGCTGGTAAACGTATTACAATAACCTTGTGAAGTGAAAAGCTGCATGTTTGTAATAAACAAATTCATCATTAATTAAGACGTTTTAACTTCAAAGTGTTGCTTCTGATCTTATATTCATCATTTTGTTTTCTCCAGTGAAAAAGTCATATCATCTGAATCAGGAGAGGAATATGCACAGATCAAGCACTGTTGGCAAGTGAAAATAGTTCAAAACAACAGGACAACAGGAGACAAACGTTTTCTCTGGAGGTTTTTAGTATTATGGACTATTTTGGCCAGAAGTGGCTGACAGGCAGCTGTTCACTTCATAAGACATTAATTGATTGACTGGAGTCTTGTCGACTACTTAAGGATTGTTGTGTGATGTTTTTATAAGCTGTTTGGACTCTCCATTAGATTCATTGGTAAGCATGTGATGTAATGTTGAATTTCTCCAAATTAATATTTTGTAAAATTTTGGTGCCCAGCCCACATGCCTGCAAAATTATCAAAGGGAACTCCTGGGAACTGTTTTTCTTTGTAGAAGTGAAGAGTTTATTAGTAAACTAATAAAATATTTTAATTTCAAAAACTATTTTATAGCTGTGTAATATTCAGGATAATGTACAGTCATCTGGTTGTTATCGCAAAATTGACTTCACGATGGGTTCCTGAGCATTCATTTGCTTTAACATAAAGTATTGTTTTACATTCCAGCCCTCTCTGTCTGTATTTGATCTAACCTACTGTACAGTGCGAGACAGTAGTTTTTGAATGATTTATTTAGTACAATAAATGAGTGTGGATGCACTCCCCGCTTCTTGCATTGAGGCCGGTATTCGTTTCCGTGCCTTCGACTGCAAGAATTGCAAGGTGATCGCATTTCGCACCCACACCGTTCGTCTCCTGTAACCAGGGGTGCAATATATACCACCTGTCTGTCAAAGGCCATTTTATATCCTCATAACCTTGAGCTGCCTCACCTGACACTGGTGCAGAGCACACAACAACCCTACGTGACCGTCCTTCAGGCACTGGACCCGACAACTTCTGTCTGAATCTGTACTGTCACCTATTCCCTCTCTTTCCCTCCACTTTCCTGTCAAAATCTCCACTGTCCTTTCTCATAAAGGCAAAAAAGACAGTGAGAAACACATTTAGGCAGGACTTTGATTTGGAGGGTGAAGTGTGTTGTCTATGCCAAGTGGTTGGAGGGGCTGGTTTGATGATGTTGGTTTAAAACAGAGAAGCTGCAGAGGCAGGGCAAGTTACATTTTTATGGAAGATTAAAAAGACAAATATTTGTTGGTTGAAATCCGATTTAGTTGCTGTTGGTTTCTAGTAGTCACTCTTGATTTGAAGTGGTATCCACTTGTATCAGGGGGCTGCATCTCTCACCAGCAGAATGATCTCTGTCAGTAGAAATTGTCAACTCACTGCAAATCGCTGAAGTCCCACTAAAGCAGCATGCAAACTGAAATGAATCCTAAGTGATTGAATGAACATTCTACATACACAACTCCACATAATTCCAAACGAGTTTACATTTACGTTTTTACATTTTCATTTATTAATTCAGTAGATGCTTTTATCTAAAGCAACCTATACACAGGGAATACAAGGAACTTTTTTTTTTTGTTTAGCACATTGCCAGCAAAAAAGTGTGCTTATTTGTACTGAATGTGCACCTGTAGTGTGCTTCAAATCTTATATATTTTTTTAAAACAAGTACTTGCAGATAACGCAATATTAATGAAATAAAAGCCCAATTAAGTGTACTTAGAGTACAATTTAATGACTGTTTAACACTTTTAATTACTTTTTAGAAAGTGCATTTTGTAATAATGTCACATTACCAGTTTTACTTGAAAGTACACTTTAAATAATCCTTTGTCATGCTTTAAAGAAGTACACTTATTTTGATATGTTGACTAACATATTAAAGCACATGTAAAGTACTTTATTATAATAGTAGTATTATTTGGTCTTTTAGACATGCTAAGTTAGATCTTCATCATTACAAATGTGTCATTACAAATATAATTAATGTATGGCAAATTTCAATAGAAATTACATTAAAGTATATTTTAGTTAACCATAAGTGCTTGTCAGTAACTTTGATGGTACACTCTAACCATATTTACACTGTTGTGAATTAAATGTTTGACAAGTGCGTAAATTGTATTAGCCTGAAATGCTTATGTTGAAATATTTACCCATTTTTTTTATTCTGTCAATGTTAACATTGATTCATTGATTCTGTCAGCATTAAACTGTGCTAGATGATGAGTTGGCACTGGTAGAGAGCCTTTTCAGCTCCACTGAACTCCTTTATGAAAGCAGACTGTGTTTATGATTACTACTATATAGTGATTTTCAAAGTGAAATTGTGTAGAACGCATAACAGTGACTGTAAGATATGTATTGAAGATATGGGAGTGGCATGTTTTGAGTTTTGATATTCGGAATAGGGTCATTGGGTGGGTTTGGGGCTAATTTTGATTTGCTCTTGGGCTAGTTTTGCTATTGTCGACTTAGAAACCCTGTCATATAAACTCAGCAAAAAAATAAATGCCTTCAAACAGGCTTTATAGATCTACAGAAAGTTTTTAAAAAGTTTATGTTGTTTATGGTTATTCAATGAACCATAAACAATTATTGCATATGCACCTGTGGAATTGTCCTTCAGAGAACAGTTTACAGTAGGCAGTTAAAGTCACAGTTACAGTTACTTAGGACAGTAAAGAGACCTTTCTACAGACTCTGAAAAACACCAGAATAAAGATGCCCAGTGTCCCTGATCACTTGCGTGAACATGCCATATTCCTGCTGCAGGGAGGTGTAAGGACTGCATATGTGGCCAGAGCAATAAACTGCAATGTCCGTAATGTAAGACGCCTAAGACAGTGCTACAAGGAGACAGGAAGAAGGACAGCTGATTGTCCTTACTGTGGCAAACCACGTGTTCCCCCAGAAATGTCTGGGAACTTGCAAGTGCCTTTGTGGAAGGGTGAGGTAACATCTCACAGAAAGAACTGGCAAGTCTTGCAGATGTGCTGTTTCCCAGTGTTCAGATGCCACTATATCCATGGTGATGAGGAATGGCTCGTTTTTGTAATGTAACCAACCTGCCTGTGTCTGTTGTTCTTTCTCTCAGCCCATTCATTTGGCTCAGATCTCATTCCTGGTGACGGCGTTTGGAATCCCATTTGTTCTAGACCTGGAGCTCAATCAGTATGTTCAAAATCCCACTCACTAAACTGTATGGTTTACTTTGAAACAATTCCCACTCAGAAATGGCTAGTAAATTTCACAAATAATTACAAAGAAATAGCAAGTAACACATTAACTTAAACATTACATCTTAAAGTAGAAAGAATGAAATTGTATTTTCTTGTAAAACAGTAACCTGTTTTTATTTACAATTTCTAAAAATATTTTTAGAGTGCACTAGCAGAAATATAAATGTTCTCATTCCCTCTCTCTATATTATTGTTATTCCATCTATATTAATGGCATATATGTGTGTGTCTGCAGTGATCTCTTGTCGTCTAACTATGTTGAACGGCACTTTGATGAGGATGGGCGACCTTTTCAAAGTCTGGTAAGGAAAATTATATTCCTTTTTGTATTTTTATCCCTTTATATTGATTTTGTTGGAGATTAATGTTATAATAACCAAACATGTTTATTAATATTACATCCCCGTTACAAATAATATCTTAACTGTAGTAATATAACCAGGATTATGTACCATAATTTTATGTTAATATGGCTTTTTTTTAGGGATAAATATCATAATTATTTTGAATAATATAATAAAACATGTAATTAACAAAGTCTGTAGTTCACTGCCAGTCTTAATGTAAACTTCTGAGGTATCATATGTGGGTCTGGGAATATACCCAGTCCCATTCTTAGCGCTCGACTTTAATGCAGCGAGGCAAAGGAGCTTGGGAAAGCATCCGCCCCTCCTGTTCAGCGTCAGCTGCGTTTGACCAATCGCAACGTTGTTGCTATGACAACTGCTTATAGACAGTTCTAGTCCACTTTGTCCAACTGAGTCAGAGAGAGAGAGAGAGACACACACACACACACACACACAGGAAGAATGAAACATTGAGTGGAGAAGCTGAAGTCATTAAGCAACTACACTGCAGCAGAGACACAGAAACCAGGACTGCAGTGCAGAAAACTACAACCAGACTGGTAGAATGAATCCCAGCAACATTTGAAAATCTACCTCAGATATGCCAATCACACCACTGACATGAGCGTCTCCCACGTGTTCAAGTGTGTGGGCGCCCGCTTACAGACCCCACGGCTCACAAATTTGTTTTGTGCTGCGGACATGATGAATGATTATCTTATCTTATCGAGAACATGTAGCTGTTACATTATTAAGTGATAGAAATAGAGCCATAGTGACCAAAATATCAGATTTGAGGGGTGACTCGTTTCACACCAGACAGGAAGAAAGGCATGCTAAAAGAGTCTGATGGACATTGGAAAAGTGATCTGATGAATTTTAATGGGGGATGTTGCCGTGGTTACTGTCATATTTGAGGGCTGTTCACTGTGTAATCATTTTACTTCGATACAGTGTGTGATTGTTTGATGTGTGTGAGATTTCAGGGAGGAGAGCACTGTTACTATCACGGTCACGTGAGAGGGGTTCAGAGGTCATGGGCAGCTCTCTCCACCTGTCACGGCCTACAGTAAGCAGCAACCCTTTATCTGCTTCAACAGTGCAAAGAACAAAAACACTCCATTATCTCAGTTGTTTTACAATTGCACTTTGGTGACATCAGTATCAAGAAGACTCATGCACAAAAAATAAAACAAAAAAGCACAAAATATAAAATTATTAAAAGTGGATATCTTACCCCACTACTGGGGCAAGAAGCTAAATGAACTATTTTATGTAAAATTGTTTTAGAAATTTAGTTTAATAATTGAATTACTGATGACAGACAAAGCAGAATCCCAGTAAAAGAGATTCATATGAAAGCTACATCCTGTGTATCCTATATTTACATATTTAATTGCCCATATTTTAAATAAATTTACAATTTTAAATTTAATTGAAATTAGAATTCGGTTGAATTATTTCAATTAGTTAGCCTATAGGTTTTAAGGAAAGGCAAAGATTTAGATGAAAAAATAATAAAAACACTAGTAACAACATGCGGCTTGGGCCTTCAGTGCCAATTCAAAATAAAAACTATAATAAAAAAGTTGATATTCGATATAATTAAATGTCGTAGATCGCTATTTTCCAGAGTTGCAAATTTAGATACATTAACCTATTTCTAAACTAAATCTCACAAATGTATATATATATATATATGAAATTACAAAATTAAAAATAGCACTCAAGGCCTTTTAAATAATATTAAAAGATACTTTTGATATTAATAATATATTAGAAACTGTTGAAATAAAAAATTACTGAGATTAAAAAATGCTTTAGTATTGTTAGTTCATGTCAATTACTACAGGTAAGTAATGTTAACAAATGGAACCTTATTGTAAAGTGTTACCTAATAAATCCCTATAAAGTCCACATTTTTATGCTGTATTAGGGTTGTTGTCATTGGAGTGTCTCACATTTGCGATGTTGGTGTGTCTACAGAGGGATGTTCTCAGATGGCAACTTTTCATACGGCATTGAGCCTTTGCACAACAGCAGTGATCAGGTCAGTATGCAGCTGAAATATTCATCTCTCTCAACTTTCTCTTGAGGAGAATTGTCACTCTATCTGCCTGTTGCAGTCTGGAAAAAATCACAAGTAGATACACAATCCTGTTCAGTGAGACACAGAAGAGACAGGGAAGCACTGAATATTAGCCACATGCACAGAAGTATGCATTAGTGGTTGACTGACAGGTGAATCAGTATGTGGGACGGAGGTGAAGAGCAGAAGGAGAGATGTCGAGTGAGAAAATATGAGACAGAGCAGCACCGCATTATGATATCGAAGTCTGTCAACAATCATATTTCACTTCAAAATAAAGAAGAAATTTGATATAAAATGAAGATTGCCTTGATTTAGAACAATAAGCAATATCTGACATTATTTTCAAGTAATTAATTTGTACCACTTCATTTAGATATTAAAAGTACAAAGAACATATTGCTCAGTTCATCATGACTAACAAGACTGTTCCGGGTTAAATATGGATTAAACTCTGTCAATAGCATCTGTTGATTGCGGTTAATTACCAGAGAACATCATTCCATTCGTCTCTCTCGTTTGCAGTGATGCACTTGTGTTGGAAGCCTACCAGGCACGGCAGGTGGAGGGTGTATGAGCAGAAATGAGACACTTGTGTTTTGGTTAAAACACCCTCGTTCAATTTTCTGTTTGGCCTTTCAATTGTTATGCTGTTTGAATGGTTGTTCTGACGCCATCTACACCACAGTTACATGACTTTAACATCACCATAAGTTTCTGACATCTTTTTTCAGTCTTTAATAGAAAAAGAATAAAAAATACTCAACATTTTTCCAGAAAATTTGAGTTTGAGTTTGCTTTAAAAAAATCACAAGGGGGTATTATGTTTTTAAGATACTGATGTATTTTATGGTATTGATTAACATTGCTTGAGCTTGTGTTAACCACAGACCTTATTTCAGATATTTTACCAAAAACCTATTGAAAATAAAATCATTGAATATATGATGATGGAACTGGAAGTATTAAAATGCTAACTTGTTTCCGGGTTTTGGCCTACAAAAATTTCTGTGGGAGGAGTTTGTTTCAAGACAAACAGAGCTGCTGCAAAAGTAACCAAGTTTATTTTAAACATAGTTGAAGATGAATTAATTTGTTGTCTTCTATTTGCGTGAATTTAATTACCTTAGAATTACTGTGACACAACTCTTGGTGCATCGACAGTAGCATGCCAAAGGTGTTCAGATGATAAACTGCAGAGGTATTTACTCTCCCTTCCATTGATTTCAGTATCTTTTTATCCTGATTTTTTTCCTATTTATCTGTATTTGTTATCTGTCTCTTCTTCATTCTCTCTCCACTCCTCTTTCGCTTCTCTTAAATGGGTCATTTTCATAAAGTATTCAAAGCCACATGTAAAGTGTCTCTCTCTGTCTGGGTAGATGGGAGATTAATAATGGATAGTTGTGTAATAGCCTTACATGGCAGAGCCCAGTACATCAGTGAGCGTTTCATCTGCAAGGAAATGTTACCCAACAACAGGATACAATTCAGCCAGAAATGAGCAGATTTACACAATTATCAACACAATTTTCATAAAATTTGGTACCAAAATATATGTACCAAACAGCATGCCTTACAGCATAAATTTTCAGCATGACTTCTCCTGGACTAGTTAAGGGCGTGGCCTACTTTTCTCAAAAGGCTACAACTCCTGGGGAAAAAAAAGTGTAAGGTGTTATTCTGAAGAGGCATGTAAAAATTATTGCTGTTCAAACAACAGCTGGTGCTTTAAATGTGGAAATATATTTTGCATGACCTCTGTCTGCAAGTATATTGCAAAATATGGTCTTAAAAGTCCTGATGTTCTTGAATAAATCTTTATTTAATGAAACTTGATACACATAGACACTTGGACATTCTGAAGATTCAAAACACATTTCATTAAAGGCACGTCACAACAACAACAACAACTACTACTACTATTTGAACAAAGATGTTGAAATTTATATGCATTTTCTATGTTGGATGACATGCTTGCATGTCCTAACCCAGCAGCTAATACATTTACAGTTGAAGTCAAAAGTTTACATACACCTTGCAGAATACACAAAATGTTCATTATTTTTCCAAAATAAGAGGGATCATACAAAATGCGTGTTATTTTTTTATTTAGTACTGATCTGAATAAGATAGTTCACATAAAAGACATTTATATATAGTCCACAAGAGAAAAATACTAGTTGAATTTATAAAAAAGACCCGTTTCAAAAGTTTACAGACACTTGATTCTTAATACTCTTGTCACCTGAATGATCAACAGCTGTTTGTTTGTTTTTTGTTTTTGTTTTTTATTATTATTATTTATTTATTTATTTTATTTTTTGGTGATAGTTGTCATGAGTCCCTTGTTTGTCCTGAACAGTTAAACTGCCCGCTGTTCTTCAGAAAAATCCTTCAGGTCCCACAAATTATGTGGTTTTTCAGTATTTTTGTGTATTTCCAACATTTACTGTATGACTTTGAGATCCATCTTTTCACATTGAGGACAACTGAGAGACTCGTATGCAACTACAGAAGGTTCAAACGCTCACTGATGCTCCAGAAGGAAACATAATGCATTAAGAGCTGGGGGATGAAAACTTTTTGAATTTGAAGATCAGGGAAAATTTCACTTATTTTGGCTTCTGGGAAGCATGTAAGTATCTTCTATAGCTTCTGAAGGGCAGTACTGAATGAAAAAAATATGATATTTAGGCAAAATAAGAAAAATGTACACATCTTCATTCTGTTCAAAAGTTTACACCCCTGGCTCTTAGTGATTCGTTTTTCCCTCTGGAGCATCAGTGAGCGTTTGAACCTACTGTAATAGTTGCATATGAGTCCCTCAGTTGTCCTTAGTGTGAAAAGATGGATCTCAAAATCATACAGTCATTGCTGGAAACTGTATTTGTGAGTGGCTGGTTATTATGACATTTGGCAGGTATGTAGATTAATTTAGGTACCAAATTTGGATGAAAATCATCTACAAGCAAATTTATGTTTTACCTAGTATCTGAATCCTCAAGGCAAGATTATTTTCTGCTTCTCTGAATCCCAAATCAAAAGGTCATGTTCTTTTCCATTTCTGAAAAAAAAAAAAAACAATGGACTTTTTGGTTGTGACCCATAATGACTAATTATAATACTTACTGTGAGTGCAATATGAAAACATCACTTCAACATGACATTGAGGAAACATTTCAAATTTCACCCATTTTCAATGCTAAGGGGCATTAACTTCAATAAACAGCTAAACCTTTGAACTGTGCATTTATATTTAACACCAGTAGCTTGTTTTATTTCAGTTTTATTTATTATTTTTACTTTACTAAACTGTTTGGACATCAGTAATGGTTGATGGCAGCTTTTTGAAATCTTACTAGAATAACCCATCATGTGACTAATGTTAAGTTAAACATGCTGCATACGATATTAATGATGGTTTCATAGTTAATTGCATGTGATGCACTTTCTGCTCTTTATGTCAGACTAACAGGACTTCCATTATTCTTTTACACAGGATGCAAATACTCATGTTGTATACAGAATGGCAGACATCCGGTTGAGGCCACATTCCTCAGGTAAAACACAGATTCCTCGCATACAACAAATATTGTAAAATGACCCTTTCAAGGAGTCACCACACATGGTTTCTCTCATGACTCAGACTGATTGAAAAAATTTGAATCCACATTTTATGTATGGAAAAGATCCCCTTGGACTTTTTTTTTTCTCGAGTGAACTCTTCCTTTAATACAGTAAGACATATGCAGTCCATGTCCTATATGATCTATACTCAATTGCTTTTCTTCATCATTCAGACTATGTCTGCTTTTACATCCTTCCTGATCTCTCTCTTCTCTGTCTGCTGCATATTGATTTTCTGCATGGATCATTTTTCAGTAATACACATCTTTATCGATCCACTGAAAGCTGACGAGTGGGAACTTTTTGTTCGGGATGGTTTTCATCCTTATATGGCTGCTTCTCTTCCAGGAAGCACCAGTAACAGCAGTGACTCTGACATTAACAATGACTATCCCGTTTCTATGGAAACGAATGAGCAGGAGTTAACAGATGGGCTGAGACGGGCAAAAAGACAGGTGAGAGTTTTTATTTTTGACATCAGTTGATTTAGAATTTTTTTTTTTCTTGAAGATTAGTCATGCACAAAAAAAAGGGTACCTAGAAATTGGTTTCAACCAAACGGGGGCCATGGTAAAGGTTTTGTACCCAGCCAAAGAATTCCTAACTGAGGTGTCTTTCACTGCACTTTCACTACCGTTCAAAAGTTAACTAGGCTAATTAGTAAAAATAGTAATATTGTGAAATATTATTACAATTTTATATAATTGTATTCAATTTATAAATGTAGTTCATTCTTGTGGCAACAAAGCTGAATATTCAGCAGCCATAACTCCAGTCTTCAGTGTCGAGTGATAATGAAATCATTGTAATATGCAGATTTGCGAGAAATGTTTCTTCTTCTTCTTATTATTATTATTATATTATGTTGAAAACAGATGTACAGTTTTATACTTTTGTGGAAACTGAATAAAAATATGAATTTCCTTTCGCTTTTCTTAATTTTTTTATCACAGAAATACGTTGCTTTTTAAAATATATTCAAATAAAAAAAAGTTTGTTGAAATTGTAATATTTTTTTATGATATTACTGTATTTTTGACCAAATAAATTAGTGATGTAAGATTTCAAGATATCAAAAACAAAAAAAATCTTAATGATTCCAAACATTTGACCAGAAGTGTACATTTTTAACCTCATTTACTCACCCTTATGTTATTTCAAGTTTGTATAATTGTCCTTCTTCGGCAGAACACAAAATGTTTCAGCTGTTTTTGTTCACAAAATGAAATTCGAAGGGGTCCAAAAGTTCCAAATCTTTTAAAGTGAAACACAAACATCAATTATTCAAACATCACTGAATAATGAACAAAAAATTGAACTGGTTCTGGATAAAAAGTTAACTGGTTATTCACTCTCAAATCAGCGTGAATTTTAATACTGACCAACTCAGTGCCCAGTGCCCTTCTTTAGAGCAAATTGCCATACTCCAATATGAAATTAAGCATAGTACCTCAAATAAGAAGTAGCCATCATCATCATCATCTAGGATTATGCTAATGATGATAATTTTACATAAGTGATTGAAAAGACAGTAAAATGTAATATAAAAATGAATGATTAGTAATGGTTGCACAGTTTTTGACATTGACATTTTTCAGCATTGTACAAATGGGGTGTCCAACATTATAAAAACTAGGCTTACTGTTGCAGTTCAGCACTAATTAGGTGTTTAAGGGGAATATAGGGATGATTAAGGTGAAATAATGATGTCCGGTTCGTTCTTTTGAAATGATTCTTTTTGTGAACTGTTGAACCAGTTCATTAAACTGGACTGAATTGTCTGAAACAGTTTGCGTCTTGAGTCAGCAATCAAAACTCCTTTTCAGACACGTTTGACAGTCACTCCAACTTTAAATGAGTCACTATCCTGGAGAATATGATCATATGATGCCAGTGGATTTTGCTAACTCATAACTAGCAGTGCTCCATTTACTCCAATAGTAAACTAACTGAACAAGGGTTTCATAAAGGGGAGGGATATTTCTGATGTCTTTTGCTGAACAGCAGGAAGTATAACAAATGAAACGTACTGGAAATATATTTATGGATTGATTACATCAATGATTGATCCGGCTCACATAACAGTGATCCGGTGGCATTAGTTGTTGACTCAACAGTACATGCTATGACAGGCAGGTTTTCAAATGAACTTTTTCCACTCAAAAGCCAATTTGGCTACTAAATTTTTAGGTTACCAGCCATTCAGAAATTCTACTAGCCAAAACAAAATACAAGAAAAAAATTTAAAAAACAAGATTATCAAAGTCACGGTTTAGATTTAAATATGTTTATTATAAAATCAGATTCTGATTGTTGAATCTGATTGTTCTCATTGAATTGCTTTCAGTTTCAGTGATTTTTTTAAATTGCAATTGTATCCTACCTGTTGCAAAATTCAATTTTTTTTAAAAATTGTTGTAAAAAAATAGAGCTCACTTCAAAATGAATGACAGCTCCTGTTCTCTTGCCATTTTATGGAGTAGAGCTTCAATTGTGGAACAGAATTCTAAAGTTATTTTTTACATCAAAAGTGGACCACTTGGCTTTGGAATGATGTAAGTGTGAGTAAACAATGACAGAGTTTTCATTTTGGGTGAATTACTCATCTATCTGGCTGCTTCCTTTTTTAGAACAGACCTGACAAGGACAAATCCAAAATAAAATGGTTGCATTTCATGAACCCTCATCTTTTCTGAAAGAAAATATACAATTCGAGTTGTAAATAATTAAAGTACACTTGCTTATTATAGAATAATACATTTGAACTATTTGCAGATAATATATTTATTTTTTATTTATTTGCAAATAATATATATATTTTTTTTATATATATGACACTGTCCTAACCACATAACCATAAAACACACTTAAGTGAAAGCCACAACTTTGACCATTTTCTAAGAGTGATAACACTGCCACTTTGAGATTTATCATTGAATCATTTTCTAAGTGAAATTACTGAAAGTCTATCAGGAAAGCCTGGTAACATTCACAATACGCAATATCTTTTACCATGCTGAAAACAACTGTTTATGTTTCTTTGTCTTTGCTTATTACATTCACAATTAGCAGTACATTTCCTGCTCGGTTTCTGTGAACATTCAACCCTCACATTCTTTAACAAGACAAAACACAACTCAGACATGACTGAACTAGAGTTTATTCAGATAAATACAAGTGAGAAAACAGGAAAAGGCACAAAACAGAGAACAAGAAAGATAGAAATTTTGGTAAATACAGCCAATTAACGGTTCAGTTCGAGACCCTGTTTTATGTATACAAGATGCCCCTCGAACAGACTGTGGGCAGTCAGTGGGTGTGACGTCTGAGGCTGAGGCTATGTATGAAAGGGTTGAGAAATCCCTCTATATTAGCACAGATCGTTCACATCATAGATTTGAAAAAGGCTAAAAAAATGAGTGTGTCAAGCTGTGGAAAGGTGGGAGGGTAGAGGTTTAGAAAAGGGAAGGGAGTCACACAACCGTACAAAAAAAAAAAACAGGCCTACAACTCACTCGCAAATGAATATATGTCAAAATGTGGGTGGAGACAGTTGAGGGCACTTTGATCTATTTTAAAAATATAACCCTATGACAACAACTCCCTTCCATCTGTCCTAGAAGAGAGGCAGCGAGGCCCAGTGGCCTGTCCACCTAATATGGCCAAATTAAAGAGAATAACTTTAATAATTTACTTTTATTTTACATTCCTCTTTAATATCCAGAGCTGCGGAGCTGAGCAGCATTGCTATCATCGTTATCACTTTGAGGATCAAGCAGCACCCTTTGATTGGTGAAAATCCCTGAAGCAAAGCTAAATATAATTAAATAATATTTAATTATGTAGATAATTAGCAAACTAACTAGAAAATCCTTGGTAAGTTAAATAAGTATTGATTAACATCAAAAGTTGTAGGTCGTTATGAGGTTATACAACGACTGATTGACATTTCAGCACTTCATGAACAGACAGCGACTTAAAGGGATAGTTCACTTTGAAATTAAAATTTGATATCTATCAGCTTACCCCAAGGGCATCCAAGATGTAGGTGTCTTTTTTTCTTCAGTAGATCCAGTTTTGATATTTTTAGGTCAAACCGTTCTAGTCTGTCAGTCATATAATGGCAGGTATAGGTCACTGGCTCTATAAGAGGGAAAAAGAACATGCACAGAGAAATCCAAATTAAACAATTCCCCATCGTAACTACACATTGATGGCCTAACACATGAAACAAGTGGTTTGTGTGAGAAAACGAACAGTATTTATATCGTTTTTTACCTCTTGTACACAACCATGTCCAAGTGGTCTGAGTGCGCGCACGTATCCGGTGTGTGACGTGTATGCGCGCGCTCTGGCGCGAGAGATCACTTCCGGCGCTTGCGCAGACTAAGCCAGAGCGCGTGCATCCGGTGTGTGACGTGTGTGCGCATGCTCTGGCTTAGTCTGCGCAAGCGCCGGAAAGCGCCGGAAGTGATCTCTCGCGCCAGATCGCGCGCATACACGTCACACACCGGATACGTGCGCGCACTCAGATCACTTGGACATGGTTGTGTACAAGAGGTAAAAAACGATATAAATACTGTTCGTTTTCTCACACAAACCGCTCGTTTCGTGTCTTAGGCCATCAATGTGTAGTTACGATGGGGAATTGTTTAATTTGGATTTCTCTGTGCATGTTCTTTTTCCCTCTTATAGAGCCAGTGACCTATACCTGCCATTATATGACTGACAGACTAGAACGGTTTGACCTAAAAATATCAAAATTGGATCTACTGAAGAAAAAAAGACACCTACATCTTGGATGCCCTTGGGGTAAGCTGATAGATATCAAATTTTAATTTCAAAGTGAACTATCCCTTTAAGTAGCACTTAAGAGCATTCATGTGAAGTGAATATTTGGGAAACACGTAAAAAAGGAACAAACATTTGTAACCTCGCGCATTAAAAACCCTCTTAAGAGAAATGCTACCAGATCACTGCGTTAATTGGGATGGCTTTTCTTTTGCGTACTTTCCCTCTCTGCACAACATCTGTTTTTCATTACAAAAGCCGTTCATCGAATTCATTTTACATTGGTCTAATTTTACCTTTTTACTTCAAAATAAAAACAAAATTTTTACTCCACAAATCATAAAACTTGAATGTGTCCACAAATGTGTCATTACCAAAGAGACACAATAATATTTGCTATTCAACATATAAGACAGATTCAATAATACAGATTTCCAGAGATGTAAAATTAGACCAAATTAGTCCAATGACAAAGTTAAGAAAACATAGCTATTCATTAAATGTGTTAAGATGAGATTTTGTGCAAACGGTAGTCAAGAGAAACATATTAGGTGGGGGGGGGGTCATCTTACCCCATCATACTCTACATTTCGGATTGCAATATTTTTAAAAATTAAATAGTTTAATAAAAGAATTATACATCTCCACATTTTTTTAAACATTCTCCATCATTTTCATCACAACTTGTACTTCACACTGGCTGTATCATTGAACATCATGTCACAGGGACACCTGCAGGATTTTATCACAGAGGTAATTTATTTTTCTTTTCTTTTCTTTTTTTCAAAAACAACACTAAAACATTCAGTTCAACTCTGAAATAGGTTTAATTTTCTTGATTATTAGCTTCTCTAAGACTTGAGACTCTTAGGACCAAACAATTAGTGAGAGCAACGGTGAAGCTGAAGAAAGTTGTCTCCAGACGTTTTTAAACATCCTAAAACATGAAAAAGCAACGCAGTGGTTAAAGAGATCCATCTAGTGTATGTTTACATATGAATACAACTGAAAAACAGCATGGGCAGATTCAAAACACTTTCAGTGTGAACAGCGGCCAGTATCATGATAGTTTAACTGTGTTAAATATTTCAGCCTGAGAGTCTTAATAAATTGATTCACCGAACTCACTGAAAAGGAAGAACCAACTTGAAAGAAAGATCCATGAATGACATCATCAGTTTAGTTTACAGATGAGCAGGATACACATGACATTTATTTTGAAATATTTACAGGGAAAAATTTTCCAATACATTGGTTTGCTTAAATCTGTGACTCCATGTGTCTCTCTACAGGTTCGGAGGGGTCCGCGCACAGTTCAGAGTGAAACAAAGTATATAGAGTTACTAGTGGTCAATGATTATGAACTGGTAAGTTCTCCTGTTCTTTTATTTACTTATTAGTTATTCTTTTCTGTATTTCTTTTCTCATGTAATATTTGTCTTGATGTTTCTCTTTGTAGTTTGTACAGATGCGAAGATCGTCCCCTCAGACAAGGAACTTTGCCAAAGCTGTGGTGAACATGGCTGATGCTGTACGTCCTGAAGTTTGACAGACATATTCACGGTCTTTCTCATGATGTTCTCTTTGAGTAAGTACTGTAGCAATTTTTACACTTAACAAAACATCCTATTAAATTCCAGATTTACAAGGAGCAGCTGAACACTAGAATAGTGCTTGTCGCCATGGAGACATGGTCATCTCAGAACATGGTTTCTGTTGGCGACGACCCTTTGGTGACCCTGCGTGACTTTATGAAATACAGGAAGGAGAATATCAAAGAGAAGAGTGATGCAGCTCACCTCCTCTCGTATGTTATGCTTCCTTCTACATACAGATGACACACTCAGGCTCGGTCACTGCATTTGACACAAGCAATATAAATATGCAAATATGCACGTGTTCTAACCAGTTGCAGAGCGATAAGATTCCAGCAACAAACAATTTGTCTGTCCACACCAGATGCGAAACAAATATGAGACACAACAAAATCAATCATAGCCAATCAGAAGAGCGGGTGGGCAGGCTCTCTCTGCAAGTGCACTTACACTCCAGCGAAGTAGATAAGTACATAATGTAATTCATAAATATTAAACCATTATAACATTATTAAAAATACATACTAAGTGACTGATACAATCTTTGTCATAGAGTAAACTTTGTTTACATTAAGGTAAATTATGCATTGTTGCTTTTAGTATAATATAAAAGTCACGTAAAGTGATATTCAGACTCACATTAGATCATCACTGTTGTAGTTTGTATGCTGTTGTTTTTTTGCATGTCATGGCATTGTGTCGCATCTGGTTAGGACACCATGTTAAGCCCCATGAAATTGACTTTTAGTTCATGTTTGTTATCCTTGAGGTCATCTATATGCTTGTGTACCTCCAAATGTTTTTAAAACATTTCACTTCCTGGAAAATTGACTAAAATACATTTTTTATTTGTTAACTATATTTAATGCATTAACTAAAATTAACTAACAATGCTGTTACAGTATTTATTAATCTTCGTTAATGTTATTTATTAAAAATAGAACTGTTCATTGTTAGTACATGTTAGCTCAGGTCTATTAAATAACATTAATAGATACAACTTTTGATTTAAAAAATATGTTTAATGTTGTTGGAATCAACATTAACTAAGATTATAAAATGCTTTTATTTAGAAGTGTTTTTCATGGTTATTTTATGTTAACTAATGTAGTTAACTAATGTTAACAAATGGAAACTTACCGTAAAGTGTTAAAATAGTAATAGAAACATCTACTTAGTGGTATCTACAAATCTTTTGTCCAATAAAATGCTCTTCTATATCCTTCCATCTAAAAACTCTTGTTTTAATCAGAAATTCATCAATAGAGGAAAGAAAATTTAGTAATTTAGTCAAACCATTTCATGGGGCCTTGTGCAATGCATTTGCATCACACCAGTGGAATTGCGATTTAATATTGTATATGACTTTCATGATAACCGACTCTGTAAGAAGCTTAAAACCTGAAAATGTTCTGGGTATTATTTGGCCCGTAGGGGACGCACATTTCAGAGCAGAAGCAGTGGCACTGCCTACATTGAGGGGATCTGCTCACCAACAAGAGGAGGAGGAGTCAATGAGGTGGGAGCTAAGTGGCTAAAGCGCAGAGTTGCCAAATAGCGAAAAGCAACACTGAGCCATCACCATTTTGCCCTTGAGTCACTTTGTGAACGTGAAATGACGCTAATTTCTTATTATAAGTTACTGGTGTTCCAAAGAAAAAAAAAATGTTTGTCTTTATAATCGCAGTCAAATAACTTCCAAATAAATATCAAGGTCTGCTAATTGTCAACAATCAAGTGCCAGCGGTATTTCAGAAGGGATCAAGCTCTGCAACTGGCTGCAGAATCATTTTTAAATATGGCTTAATTCTGGGACAGAACAGACCGTTTTCTTTTTGTTTTAAATGTCAATTCATTGACTTTGTCCTATCCCAGCTTAATTTGCAGAGCCAACTATAAGTAATCCAATAGTCAGTTGAGTTGCATTCACTGTTCATTATTTGCGCATGCCAACCAGCCTGACAAAGCAAAATTGGCTTAACCAGTGGTATCAGTTGGAGTGGAACTACAGTGCTCAAGGTTTCAGAGTGGGATTTTGGATAATATCAGCATAAATGCTTATCAGTTCTTGGTTTAAATGTAAAATTAAAATAACTTTCAATTATCGTTGAAAACCAACAATAATGATTTTCCTTTTGATTACATGAAAATGGCAATATACACGTCACAGTCAGACACACACCATGCACCTTTGGCAGCTTTGTGCCTGACTGATGGATTAAACTCTGTCTAAGTTTCTTTTTTTGAAGGTTATTGGGTCAGCACTGCTTTATAGCTTTACTGATTGATGAAGGTTAGTACACTACAGACCAATTAGAACCCTGTTTAGAGATGGTTTGTGAATAACTTTTATTTATTACAATATATATTCATGTCTTGTGTTTTCCCCTTATCGGTGCAAAGTTATCACAAAATGATAAGGACTTGCTGATGTTATTTCCACCCCACTTTTCCTAGAATGTTTCCAAAGTTTTAGACGGCACCATATATACATTTACTTGCTGCTGCTAATAATCACCAGGGAGATTATTTCTGTAATAAGCATACTGCAAGACCCTTTGCATTAAATCATCTGCTAAATGACTACTAACTTTCCATCTCTGTGTGCATGTCAGTATGGAAACGTGGGGCCCATGGCTATAACCTTGTGTCAGAGTTTAGGACAGAACCTTGGAATGATGTGGAATAAAGATCGTGCTACTGCAGGTAAACATCCTTCCACTCTTGACGAAATATATGGAAATAAATGAGGACTGTTGACAGTTGTAATGAATGTGTATGTATGCATGTTGTAGGAGACTGTAAGTGTCCAGATCCGTGGTTAGGCTGCATCATGGAGGATACCGGGTGAGTCATGTTTTTTTTTTGGTCTTTGTATAGGTGCATTTTTATTTTAACACTCATGCTAGAGACATGTACGATGCAAGTGCATAAGCTCACTCACAAATGTTTGGCAACTGCATTGCAAGCATGAGGTCCCATTGTACATGATGTGCTTGATGAGAGTTCTTGCCAAGGTTGGGCAAAACTCAGAATTGAGAAACTGAATTGACGATACTCCACAGTTTGACAGGAAGAGAAATTTACTGAATTGCAATTTACTAAATTAAACAGTTAATGTATTCTGGAAGTGTTCTTCCACCCTGGTTCGCTAAAGTTGAATAATTAAATACATTGAATTGAAATTTATGTCATTCTCTCTGCCCCTAAGGCCTATAAAACCTTCAAACTCGCAAACAAGGCCATCAAGCCGACTACGTTTAAGTTATGTCAATTTCTTCTAATTTAAATGCAATGTAATTCTACTTCAGTACATTCAAATTTGAATTGCAATTCTGCATTATGTTTTCTAGCATAATTCAGATTCACTTTAAATTTAGGAATTGAAGTCGAATTTTAAAAGCACTCTCGATTCATTTCTGAATGGTGCACAACCTTGCATTACTATAAGCTCAGTCCTCAAGTGGGTGATAGACTTTGCCATTAAACCAGATTGTTACTCTTCAGATTTCTAGCTATACACATTTATAAGATCCAGCTTGCTCTGCAAGATTTGGTGTTTCTTCACCATAGAGAGTATTTTTCAAGTCATTTCAAGCCTCAATGTCCAGGAAATAATTTGTTTCTGTAGCACAACTGGTGGAGCATGTATTAGCAACACTAAAGTCATCAATTAGTTTTACACATTTTCCATGTAAGAGTAACTGAACACTGTGAACTGTATTATGTGATCCTGACAGATACTATCTACCCAGAAAGTTTTCACGATGCAGTATAGAGGAGTACATTCAATTCCTCCAGCAAGGAGGTGGGAGTTGCCTCTTCAATAAACCTAACAAGGTTTGTCTGGAACATCCACTAAAAATCGGAGAAAAAAAATTATTAGCGCATATTTGCAACAACACTACAAGCTACAAAGCTGTTTTATTGACTAAGAAGTAGGTTGGTTTTATCAAATGCTACACTGTATTTTCACAGACGATATTCTAGCAAATTGTGTAGTCCTTGGTTTGTCCTAATCTTTGTGGAAGGACAAGAAGACATTTTACAACAGCAGATGTTATTTTTTTGATCATTAACAAAGCAATATGCTGGGTCCTGGATATTCAGCATGCCAATCACAGTGATGATGACATAAAAACATTTGCAATCCAATGAAAAGGTAAACTGAGGAAAGCAAATATATAACCAGTGCTAATTATGCCCTGTACAAATGTCAGTATAAACCATAAATGTCAGTTTGCCACTTATGCCACATTGAATGCTGGGAATTGCCTTCTTAAGGCTCAGGTAGGCTCCATTTTCCGCATTCTACTCAACCGCGTGCAGTTAAGTGCGTAAAATTTTTCAAAGTGTATTCCCTTGACCGTAAGTGTGGAGAGACACATTGAGGTGGACCGTTCTTTTCAAACTCTCAAATCACTCACACATGCACATGGATGGTGTGCACATCAGCGATTTACAGTGCTTCTGGGAAATGCTGCCTTGGGCAAGTGGTAGTAACTCTGCAATGCCTGAAATCCATTGTAATATTCTTACTCAGGGCCCCTCCACTAGGAATTGTTTCTGGGCAGTACACCCATACCATGTTCTGGGGGCAAAATCTTCCCCTCTAATGACAGTTGTTGACTCTTTTTGGAGATGGATATTTGTGGATTCCTGCACTGTCAAAAGAATATGGCCACAGGTCCAAGGGGAGGTAGTGGTCCCAGTCACACTTGTGTTGTTCAACCAAGATGCCAAGCTAGGTGGCTCAGATACTCTTGAAAAGCTCACTTTGGGGGTGCATGGGTCTAGTGTTGGTCTCCCTGGCTCTAGGCTCTTGGTAGACCTCTCATGAACAACTGTGCTCGCAAAGATCTTTCTCTCGACACTGTGCAGCTCATCAGGATCTTGAGTATTACCCTTGCATGCTCCAGTGATGACCCACTCTGCACTGTTGCAGTGGGGCATGTGAGCACTGAGTCAGTCCCTTTCGGGATGTGCGGAGGTTAGCAGTGGACAAATTGTTCTATAGCCTGAAGGCACCGGGGTCAGTAATATTGCCCCATGGCCTGCCACAGCATCTTGTACACCTTTGCTCTGAGAGAACCATGAACCAGCGAAAGGACCTGGTACCTGCCTAGAGTGTCTTCCAATGGCCACGCATGCTGAGGGAGTTCCTCTCAGTGTGTACTGTCTTACAATACACAGGCAAGAGCCAAAACATGGAGTTCCAGATGGATGGGCAGTGTGTTGCAGGTGTGGCTGTGTCAATCTGCATCAATCCTCTTTGCCCACGGTAACATTTGTCTGACAGTGGGAAAGGAGTTAGGGAGGAAATGGGGGTGTTAGCATGGTTACAGCCTCCTCTGTTAATTCCAATACCATATTCAGTGTCCATGAGAGGAATGGACATGCTGCTGCAGACACTTATGTGTGAGTACCAGCACATAGCGCATAGGCACACAGTGATTGTGCCTTCTGCACATCAGTACATAATGTTAGTCTTGTGAGAGTTGTGGCTAGAGATCCAGTGACTTGAAGCATTGTAGAGTGTCTTCTTTATCTTTCTCCAGAGATCCTAATTCTGACACTAATGTAGCAAATGATGAGCTCATAATCTCAGAAAATTATACCAAAAAAGTCACTTATGCTGCAGTGCATGCTGGGAAATGGAACATCTTCCACCACAGACATCACAATAAATATATGAAGTAGCTTTAATGTATTTAACTACTTTTACCATGTAAGTTGAAGTGTAATTACTTTCTCTGAAGGATAGATTTAGGTTACTTAGCTTGCTCAACATTGCATATTTAATAAAAGTATGGGGCAGTGACATATTTCCTGTCGCTACAGTTGTTGGATCCTCCTGAATGTGGCAATGGCTTTGTGGAACAGGGAGAAGAATGTGACTGTGGCTCCCAAGTGGTGGGTGACAAGATGTCTTCACACAAATTTCCTTATATAATTTATTATATCCTCACCCTGCCTTAAAGGGATAGTTCACACAAAAATTACAATTCTGTCATCATTTACTCATCATTTGGATCAATTTGGTCAATGGCTACCATCAGCTGTTTGGTTACCAACATTCTTCAAAATATCTTCTTTTGTGCTCAATGGAGAAGAAACTCATACAGGTTTGGAACAAGAGGAGGGTGAGTTTTCATTATTGGGTGAACTATCTCTTTAAAGTGTGCTTGTATAAGAGAACAGGAAGGTGATTATTGCGATGATGTGATAAGCTAATGGTATATTATTATTGGCTGTGCACTCTTGTAGGATTGCTCTCGTTCCGGGGGTGCATGCTGTAAAAAATGCACTTTGACCCATGATGCAATGTGTAGCAATGGACTCTGTTGTAGCCGTTGCAAGGTAAGTGATGTTAGAATTATTCACCTAAAAATTTTGATTATCATCATCTACTTACCTTAATGTCATGACCAAGAGTTGTCAATCTCCAAAAACAGCCAAAGGACCATCATAGTGGTGGTTTTGGTCCTTTTTGGAGCTTGCAAGTCCTTGGTCATTAAGCATCATAGAAAATCTCCATAATACAATAGCTTTGTGTAAAAAAAAACACACACAAATTTAAGTTATTATTTACTGAAAATTCCCCTCCACTGTTGCAGATCTTGTGCATTTGCATACAGTTTATTGCAGCATGAAGAGGGCATGTTTCTTGTGTCATGCAGTGAATCGCAGCGCATAAAGTTTGAATATGCAGACGTATGAATGAGATTTGAAGGCTGATGTGGCAGAGAAGGCAGTTTTCTGTGAATAACGACTTAAAGGAGTAGTTTGTTCAAAAACAAAAATAGAAATCCTCATATCTTTCCATAACTTTGTGACTTTCTTTCTTCTGTGCAACACAAAGAAAATTTGAGTAATTACTGGTAATGACAGAAACTTTTAAGATTTATAAAGGATGCAAAAGCACCATATAAGTAGGCCATATGATTTGTGCTATATTCAAAGTCTTCCAAGACACCTGGATTGGGTGGGTGAATGGATAAATAAATTAAGTTGGTAGAATAAATTAAGTAAATTAAAGTTAAGTTAAATTAAGTTGGATAAGATGGTAAGATATATTTAACTTTTGATATATTTCTTGAGTTTTATACAAACTATTATATTTACCTACAAAATACATATATAAGGACTAATGACTGATCTGAAAGTAATCAAGACAATAAACCAATGATAAGACAGAACTGAGAACCACTTGAGAAGAAAACAAACCTATAGGTGTGCTCGACTTAAATGCTGTGCTGACCGATTGGTGTATGACATCAAAGTACTGTGAGAGTTATAGAGAGCAGATGGTTCTGTATCCTTTTCAATCTCTCTCACGATATTTGAATATTATACACTGATCGGTCTGTGCAGTGCCACTTCAAGTCGAACAAACCTAATGAGAACATAACACATGAAGTAAAGGATTCACATGGTAAGATCACAAAAGGGGCACAGTTAATTTCATGACAAACCAGGAAACATGACTTTGACAAACTTCAAAATAAAAGACATGAAAATATGACAAAACAGACATGGCATCTACAATTGCAGACATATTTTCTACAGTTGACATCTAAAGGATGCAAGTCTGAATTGAGTAGCTGAATGCATGTTGTTCAGCAAATCTTTCACAAAGTCATCTAAATTCAAGACATTGGTGCGTTTTGACTCAATACTGAGAACAGCCAAACTCAAAAATCTACTCTCTGTATACCTTAAGTGACTTTTGATTATCTTCAGAGCTGAAAAACTGTTCACATATGGCACTGATAACTGGTAATATAACAGCTATTTTGTACAACCTGAACTGTTCAAAGAAACAGCCTTCAGAAAAGGCTTCACTGCAATAATGTGTCACTGTTTCTTTTAGTGAATCAATGAGTGGGCAACAGATTTAAACTTTAGCATCTCAGGCAAAATATTAATGTCACTCAACACCTTTTGGAAGAGCACAAGACATACAGTCTGGGCTTACATGGATCATGGAAGTTTTTTTGTTTCTTAGCACTTGCAAAATAGCAGGCAATCTGTTCATGACATTGTAATTTTAAGTGTCTGCAAGCCCAGTGTTGCCACTAAAAGCTCCCTAAACATTATCATGCATATTCCACTGCACTTCAAGCCATTTCCAATAGATATAAGATCCAGACAAGAAAACATTCAGCACAGTCATCTACTTTGACTAGGTTGAGACATTTTGCACTGTAATGCACACAAAATGCATGCTTAACTACTTGTTTTATATTTTCTAGGACACCTGAATAAGCTCCCTTAAGATTTTTTCTTGCACTCCAAACCATACTTCTCTAAACAACCAGTTATCTCAGTTAACCCAGCAGCAACCAGCTTTCTACCTCTTGAAATTCTAGAAAGCTCTCATAAATTAGACTGTTGTAATAGTATCTCAAGACAATTGACACGTGCTCTTTTCTGAACACTGCACACTTTCCTGAACTGCTTGCATGATTTCCTCCTTCACCATTTCTGCCAACCAAGCCAATGTTTCAGTCTAGTAACCAGATGGTAAAAAATCATCTGTTTGTGATCAGGTACACTGATTGTGTTGAATTGTCTGTTTTTGAAGAATGAGTTCCTATAAGAACCATTCATTTGAACTATAGTAGGTACGCTGCATGAGCTCCTGAAGATATTTTTGTTATCAGTCATTATTTCATCATATTTTTCATCACTACACATTGAAGTACTGCTACAAAGAATCTACAAAGAAATAACATTTTACTTGTTCGTAACTTATATGGCCACTCAGACCGCTGACTCTTTGAGATAATACACTCAGATGTACTGCCGAATGGTTTCAATTCTTCACTCAGTGGTACATTTGAGCATATTATCTCAATGATATTAACTCATTCAGTCATTTCCCTCGAATCTTCACATCATGATAAAAAAATGTTAAAATGACAACATTTATTTTCAATACAGAGGCACATTTTTTCCAAGAATAAATTAAACAAACTGTTCTAAATGAGTCTAATTGAAACATATTAAACTCAATGCAACAATAGTGCAAATGTGACAAAATTAAGGACCATGACCCCAAGTCATCCCTTGTTAAAAATGTATTTAACATTATAATGTATTCACATTATAATGTACATTTAAACAATCAAGTTAATAATGCAAAGGAGAACAAGAAGAATGTATTTGATCATGTATTTCATATCATGATTTTTAAATTGTAAATAGACTTTGAAAAGCCTTTGATTACCGACTTGATCTTGTTAGGTACGTCTGTTGTTGTCACCGGAAATTTTTTTTTACCTGGCAAGTGCCAATCTGGCAAGTAGAAAAAAAGAGGAGTGTGAAAAGCTAATTGGTCCAGGAAAATGCTTACATTTATATTTGATACATTGGGATTCTAATGCAGTGGTAGCAATGCTTTTTCTTAAGGTGGCAGTTGCAGATCCACTTGATCCAGTAGATCCGCTTCTGGAATCAGCTGGTCTGGTTCACAAAACAGCCTCAATGAATCATTCACAAATCAGACTCTCCTAAATTAGGTGACTCCATTATCCAATCTATCCAATCCACAACGGAGCTGTGACCTCACTGGAGAGAAGGGTTATCAGTGAATAACAGCATTTCAGCATTTTTCTCACACATATATATATATATATATATACAGTAGTCAACATTTGAAGTGGATCAAAAAAGTTCATCAAAGTTGTCCTAAGACAAGAACGGGTATTGTTTTGGTTTTAGGACAACTTTGGTGAAAGGTTTTGATCCACTTCAGATGTTGACTACTATACATTGTTTACAGTTTCTCCTGTTGTGTTCCACAGAAGAAAAAAAGTCATAAGGCCAATTCACACTGCACCGGCAGATGCAGACCAAAGGCCACAGTCGCCAGATTACAGTGTGTCACTTTTCAGACATTTCAAGACATTCCAAATGCTGATTCTACATGTTCAATTGGCAAGAACAAGTGCCAACCAATGCCAAAAGATGCCGACAGGGGAAACACACTGATCTGGCAAAACCCGACAAGCGTGTCTATTGCTGTCTGTCAGTGCAGTGTAAATTGGCCTATACAGGTTTGGAACAGCATGAGGTTGCAATTTTTAAAGGGAGGAATCACTATCAGTCAAACTTTTTGTAATTTAGTGTGATTAATGTTGTATACAGTAGTTTTGTTGTGTATTTAACTTACTGAAAGACAGATTAAATGCTAAGGTAGAAGTGTGTTTGTGTTGCAGTATGAGCAGAGAGGAGTGATCTGCAGGGATGCAGTGAATGACTGTGATGTGCCGGAAACGTGCACTGGCGATTCGAGTAAAGTAATGATACATTTATATAAAATCATCATTTAAATCATTATTATCATAATAATAATCATTATAATGTAAAAAATTTACATATGCTTCTCATTACTTTCTCAAACAGTGTCCACATAATGTCAACAAACTGGATGGTTACATGTGCAATGCTGGACTGGTAAAATCATTTCTGTTTTTCTGTTTAATATGTTTCTTACATGTCTCTTACAACCATAGCACTAAGCAATGTTACTGTATTTTGTTTACATGATTTACGGCATAACACTGGCAAACTTATCTCGCTAAAAAATGACATGGACTGTGATTTAAATTAAAATTCATTTAAATGTTTGAGTGATTGAAGGGGCACTCAGTAATTTTTTTTTTTGTTGTGCTGGCTGATTTGGCAGTTGGCTTAGTTAAACTTTTGAGTGTATGGACTCAAAAATGTAAGTCAGGCTGAGTGTGTATGTGTATGTGTATACGGTAAGCTGATGTACTCTCTTCTTGCTCTCTCAGGGGCGCTGCTATGGGGGTCGCTGTAAGACCAGGGATGCCCAGTGTCAGGCGCTCTGGGGCCACAGTGAGTAGTGTCTCTTATATTGAACAGTATATTTTGTTTATAATGAATATTATTAGGAAAGAATATTAACTATGGATATAGACATTATGATTGATACCAGTTGCTGATCGTTGTTTTAGTCAGTATAGATCTATACTGTTTAGGTTTGTTGTTAAATCTCCAGTCTTGAATTTTACATGATTCGTATAATCAGGTATCAAAACATATTAATATATACAGTCAATTTCTGCACTTTTGACAGTAGTTCTTTCACATAACTTAAAGACACCTGTTTGGTGTCCTTAAGCACACCAAAAGTGGTAGTGAGAGATTAATGATGACACATGTAAGATGCCTGCAACAGCAGAACTCAGCTGATTTGAAGATTTGAGGTGGTTGTAGAAAAGAGTGATGATAGACGAGGGGCAGCTAATATTGATAACCTGCATTAGACAGGATATTAGCAGAGCTGTCTGAATTTGTCAGATGAATGTGTTTAGATTACTTGCTCCTATTCAGATATTGGTTTGCATGGCATCATATGATGGCTGTGATTACATAGTAAATTTTAAGTTAGTGCAATGAAGCATTTTGAAAATTATTTTTATTGTTTTAAAAATGTCTGCTAATAACTCACAATATATGGAACCATATAATTAACAGTAACCTAGATGAATTAATGATATAAATGTATTGTTCATTGTTAGTCCCTAGTTGTTAGTTACTATCCAATGTGATTTTAAAAGAGCTATGTCTTTAAAACATAAATCTAAAAGAAAACCTTTCCATCACTTGTAAGCTTGACACACACTCTCTAGAACAGGGGTGCCCAACCCTGTTCCTGGCGATCGACTGTCCTGCAAAGTTTAGCTCCAACTCTAATCAAACACACCTGAAGCAACTAATTAAGGTCTT
>JAFVLL020019539.1:0-21785 GCA_021397915.2 Tor tambroides
CCGCTGAGGAACAGTGAAAGTAAAGCTTCTGGAAACAAACGCTCCTCAAAAGATCCTGATGATCAGATTTGAGATGCACTGATTTTTCTAAAAAAATGATTGATTGAGAATCAAGTATAGCTGAGCTGCTTCAGTCCAGTAAGAGTTCATTTGGAAATATGACTAAAAACAGAAAAATCAGTCAAGATTTGACCGCAAAAAGACACGAGAAGCACCAGCTGAAGGAGGACGTTTGTACAATTGCACTAAAAGAGCTTTTACTGGATAAAAGAAACTCTAAACTATCAATCAGACGACAGAAGGCATGCAGTAGATCGAGTGTGACAGCAGAGTTTGATGATGTTGATCATTTCCAGGTCTGTGATTGTGATCAGTGTCACTGTAATTCTCACTGGAGCAGGTGTGTGAGCACTGGCGTCAGCTGCAGGCCGCGAGCGCTTCCTCTGAAGACACAGTGGATCGGTACCTGCGGAAGTGGACTGAAATACTGATGTACCAGAACAATGAACTGTCAGAACTCATCAATCACCTGGATGAAGAGACCGCAGGCAGGACACGCAAGGTACTAGGTTTTTTTTTTTTTTTTAAGTTTAGTTTATTTTGCTCAAGAAAAAAAATAGTTACAATAAAAACACAAGAAGAAAGTAGAATCCATATACTGTGCAGGGAGAGGCAGAAAACCCAAAGGGCTTATTTAGAGCCCCCACCTAAACAATGAACAAAACAAAAACAACTCATGAAATTAAAAAAGCAGCTAAATTACAATAACAAATATATAAATACAAATACAAATTAATTCAGCATATGTCAAAACTAAACCAGAAATGATAATAAACAAATGAACTAAATAATACACTCCAAAAACAAACCATATAAAGTGCATAAAATGCATAAAAAGATGAAAAAGACAACTTTTATACCATCCTTTATACATTTTTTATAACATATTAGAGAGGAACATTTTTTGCTGGATGGGATAAACCATTCCATAATTTAATACCCCTAAATCTTATCAAGTATTGCCCTGTACAAGTGAGACCTTTAGGAAGATGAAAACTCGTCAATTTTCAAGTTGAGTAACAATGAACCTGTGAATTTACTTTAAAATACATTCTAAATTGCTCCCTCACTTGAACATCCTGTGGGATATGAGCGAGCTGTGGGTGTTTGTGGTGTAACTGCTGTGCTTCTGTGTGCAGATGAGTCTGTGTTTGCTGCAGAGTTTGCTGGCGGAGCTGAAGGCGCATGCGGCTGCGTGGTGTCCAGGAGCTGCGCAGCTGCTGCCGCAGACGGAGGCGATTCAGGAGCGTCTGCAGCGTCTGGGTAAAGCGGCGGCCCGCGAGCTGCGATCCGCTCAGAGCTCCATCAGGCAGCAGCAGCAGCAGGAGCTGCAGGAGCAGAGGAGCATCAGAGACGCCTTCAGAGAATACTGCAGGTGAGACGCAGACGTGTGTTTCTGATTGATTTCCAGATCAGACCTTCATCTGAGTCCTAAACTAGACTGAGAGAAACCAGTTAAACACACAGACAAGCTAGAAAGATCCTGCAGTGAATGTCTTTGTGTTTCTGCAGACTGCGGTTCGGTGCTTCAGCTCAGTGTGTACATACATATTCAATTAACACACATAACCGTCATAAAAGTTTAAGGCAAGAATCACAGGTGAACAGGGTAAATATTTTTAACTAGTTGATATCATACTTCCCAGAATAATCACAGTACATTAGGACAATTGTTTTGCTCTGAAATGTCATGTTTAAGTACACAAATTATTCAGTAACTAATTAAATATGCACAGATTTGCATTCATTTCCAGCACAGAAATCTGATCATTGAGTAAAGTCAGGTTCATAATTCTGTTTTTTGTTTTTTTGTCATATTAGAGTTAAAGGTTTTTCCAGAGGGGATTTTGGATTTCTCTCTTTATAACTCCATAAATCAGAAAATACTGTCAGCAGACAGCAAACAAACACATTTTCACCATGTTTTTAGGAGTAAACGTTGTATAAATCTTAGTGTTAGGGATCAGTGTTATTTTGCTTTCATTGAGATATTATTATACTTTTTATTAATAGTTAATTTTTCACTTTTGCATTTTCTGTTTTCATTTTAGTTATAGTAATTTTGTTGTGTTTTTGTCATTGTCTTTTTCTTTTAATGTCTATAAAAATGTTTAATTTTTATTTCAGTTATTTTATTAGATGAACTAAATGAGCATGAGAAATGTTTCTTTGGCAGCTATCTGAAATTAGTTAAATAACTCTATTTTATTACATTTAACATTTATAACAAACAGTATTTTATGGTTTTAGTTGACTGTAGTAACTCTGGATGTGATGCAGTGTCCTGAGATGCGCTTTAGTTCATCTGAGTGTTAAATCATTCTAGTTTAACATGCATACCTTGTCCTTGTCGAGTGCAGAGTGTGGTTATGTTGTGTAGAATCTAGGCAGAATAAACACATTTGACCCTGTGACCTGAGACGTTTCTGTCTGTCTGTCAGCTGTGTGTGTGTGTGTGTCAGCGCTCTCTCTCGCGTGAGCAGCGTCTGCGTCTGCAGCTGGAGTGTGTGAAGGCTGCGTGTCGTCTGGATCGCTGTCTCGTGCTTCCACACGCAGTCTGTGAGCTCAAACGTCTCAGCACAGACTCCACTGACCCCACTGCGACCCTCAGTGACCCCGCCGTGACCCCTACTGATGCAGAGACGGAGGTGAGTGTTATACGAGACTGTGCTGAGCAGTGAGGAGCTCGTGTGTGTGGGTGTTTGTGCGTGCGTGTATGTGCGCGTTTCTGTTTGTGTGCGCGTGCGTTTCTGTGTGTGTGTGTGTGAGAGTGTGTGTGTTTATGTGTGTTTGATGTCTAAATCTGCACCTGCAGAGGTCAGAGGTCACAGAGCTGCAGTGTTTCCAGAGGTGTCTGCAGGAGAGACTGCAGCACAGAGAGACACAGGATGACACTCCGCAACGGGTGAGAGCAGACAACACACTGATCACATGACCAGCACACATTCAGAGCATGTGGCTGAGTAAAATGTACATATGTACATATATATATATTTACAGTATCTCACAGAAGTGAGTACACCCCTCACATTTTTATAAATATTTTATTATATCTTTTCATGTGACAACACTGAAGAAATGACACTTTGTACAATGTAAAGTAGTGAGTGTACAGCTTGTATAACATTGTAAATTTGTCATGTCCTCTTCAAAATGAACTCACACACACATTAATGTCTAAACCGCTGGCCACAAAGAGGCACACTTCAAGTGAAATGTCCAACTGGCACAATTAGGTCACTTTCTCCTCGTGTGTCATGTGACTCCACACGTTGAAGGTCTCAGGTGAATGGGGAGCAGGTGTGTTAGCTCTGGTGTTATCGCTCTCCACCTCTCATACTGGTCACTGGAAGTTCAACATGGCACCCCATGGCAAAGAACCTGAGACCTGAAAGAATTGTTGCTCACATAAAGATGGCGTAGGCTATAAGAAGATTGCCAAGACCCTGAAACTGAGCTGCAGCACGGTGGCCAAGACCATAGCGGTTTAACAGGACAGGTTCCACTCAGAACAGCCTCGCCATGGTCGACCAAAGAAGTTGGAGTGCACGTGCTCAGCGTCGTATCCTGGGAGGCGTGCTTGGGAAATAGACGATGAGTGCTGCCAGGCATTGCTGCAGAGGCTGAAGGGGTGGGGGTCAGCCTGTCAGTGCTCAGACTATACGTCGCACACTGCATCAAATTGGTCTGCATGGCTGTCGTCCCAGAAGGAATCCTCTTCTCTAAAGATGATGCACAATAGTTCACAAACAGTCAGTTGACAAGCAGACTAAGGACATGGATTACTGGAACCATGTCCTGTGGTCTGATGAGACCAAGATAAACTGGTTTAACTGATGTGGTGTCAAGCATATGTGTGGTGGCAACCAGGTGAGAGCACAAAGACAAGGTGTTCATCATGGTCACATGGTGGTGGGAATGTCATGGTCTGGTGCTGCATGAGTGCTGCCGGCACTGGGGAGCTACAGTTCATTGAGGAAACCATGAATGCCAACATGTAATGTGACATACTGAAGCAGAGACTGGGCCACAGGGCAGTATTCCAACATGATAACGACCCCAAACACACCTCCAAGACGACCACTGCCTTGCTAAAGAAGCTGAGGGTAAAGGTGATGGACTGGCTAAGCATGTCTCCAGACCTAAACCCTATTGAGCATCTGTGGGCATCCTCAGATGGAAGGATAGAGTGCAAGGTCTCTAACATCCACCAGCTCCGTGATGTCGTCATGGAGGAGTGGAAGAGGACTCCGGTGGCAACCTGTGAAGCTCTGGTGAACTCCATGCCTGAGAGGGTTAAGGCAGTGCTGGAACATAATGGTGGCCACACAAAATATTGACACTTTGGGCCCAATTTGGACATTATCACTTAGGGGTGTACTCACTTTTGTGGCCAGCGGTTTAGACATTAATGGCTGTGTGTTGAGTTATTTTGAGGGGACAGCAAATTTACACTGTTATACAAGCTGTACACTCACTACTTTACATTGTAGCACAGTGTCATTTCTTCAGTGTTGTCACATGAAAAGATTTAATAAAATATTTACAAAAATGTGAGGGGTGTACTCACTTCTGTGAGATACTGTGTATATATATATATATATATGTATGTATGTGTATGTGTGTGTGTGAGGCGGGGCAGGAGGCGTGTGTGTTTCAGGAGCAGCAGCTGCGTGTGTGTGAGGAGTGTGTGGCAGTGTTTGTGGCGTCGCTGCAGTGGGAACATGCAGAGAAGACGACGAAAGTGATGGAGACACACACAGCCCTGCTGAAACTACAGACACTCCTCAGACCAGAGACACTCCACACTGACATCACACACACCATCAACACACACCGCCTGGTGAGCACACACACACACACACACACATACCATCTCCTCTGATCATACACTCAAACACACATAAACCTAAAACAAATCCTTACAATTACAAATCAAGCTCTTTAATTCAAATTTAAGAAGATATATGATCGCTTTATATGATGAACTGATTTAATTTAGGCTTTTATTCACATAAAATAACCTTTTTGGTCTTTTTGGATCTTTTACCTGCTTGCTTGGACTTTCATTTGTTTTTGATTCTGATGTTCGTGTTGAGGGTTGTGAAATGATGTCTCTCTCTGTTGAGGCTCTTGAGGAGGCAGAGCTCCGGCTTCAACAAGCGGAGCTGAAGTGGGAGGAGTCAATGGATGGGCGGGGCCATTTGAGCTCAGATGATGATGATGATGATGATGAAGAGGATGTGTTTATGTTGGACCGTGACAGTGGAGTCGTTGCTGTCCTGCAGGAGGCGCTGTTCAGGAGACAGCATTTGACTGACAGGTGAGGCTCCCCATTATACTGATTGTGAGTGTGTGTGAGTGTGTGAGTGTGAATCTGTGTGTGTGATTGTGTGTGAGAGAGAGAGTGAGTGTGAGTGTGTATCAGTGTGTAAGTGAGTGTGAATCTGTGTGTGTGTGTGTGAGTGTGTGTGTGTGTGCGTTTAATCTGTGTGTGTGTGTGTGTATCAGTGTGTGAGTGAGTGTGTGCGTTTAATCTGTGAGTGTGTATCGGTGTGTGTGTGAGTGAGTGAGTGTGAGTGAGTGTGTGTGTGTGTGTGTTTAATCTGTCTGTGTGTGTGTGTGTGTGTGTGTGTGTGTTTAATTTGTGTGTGTGTGTGTGTTTTTGTTGCCTGGTTCACACCTGCAGTTAACATCCGTCTCAGCTGATCTGACTCTAGAATCAGAATCAGAATGAGCTTTATTGCCAGGTATGTTTACACATACGAGGAATTTGTTTTAGTGACAGAAGCTCCACAGTGCAACAGAATGACAGCGACAAGACAAGACAGATAATAAAAAGAATAAAAAGAATAATATACAAATATACAAAATAGACAATGTACAAAATAGCAAAAAACACAATATATAATATAGACAATTATGTATGTACAGTTATGATATGTGCAAATTTGAAATGTAAATAAGTATGTGTGTTAAATAAATAATGTATTATAGTGTTGTGTGTTCTGCGTTTATTGTCAAGTGTTCATGAGATGGATTGCCTGAGGGAAGAAACTGTTCCTGTGTCTGGTCGTTCTGGTGCTCAGAGCTCTGTAGCGTCGACCAGATGACAACAGTTCAAAGAGAGAGTGTGCTGGATGTGAGGGGTCTAGAGTGATTTTCTTACCCCTTTTGCTCACTCTGGATAAGTACAGTTTTGGAGAGTGGGGAGGGTTGTACCAATGATTCGCTCAGGAGTCCGGACTACCCTCCGTAGTCTTCTGAGGTCAGATTTGGTAGCTGAGCTGAACCAGACAGTTATTGAAGTGTAGAGGACGGATTCAGTGATGGCAGAGTATAACTGTTCCAGCAGCTCCTGTGGCAGGTTGAACTTCCTCAGCTGGCGAAGGAAGTACAGCCTCTGCTGGGCCTTTTTCACAATGGACTCAATGTGATTGTCCCACTTCAGGTCCTGAGAAACTGTGGTGCCCAGGAATCTGAATGACTCCACTGCAGTCACAGTGCTGTTCATGATGGTGAGTGGGGGAGAGCAGGGGGGTTTCTCCTGAAGTCCACGATCATCTACACTGTTTTGAGTGTGTTGAGCTCCAGGTTGTTAAGACTCCACCAGACAGTCAGCTCCTTAACCTCCTGTCTGTAAGCAGACTCATCACCATCCTGGATGAGGCCAATGACTGTAGTGTCATCTACAAACTTTAGGAGCTTGACAGAGGGGTCTTTAGATGTGCAGTCATTCGTGTAGAGGGAGAATAGCAGTGGGAAGAGAACGCAGCCCTGAGGAGCTCCAGTGCTGATGGTGCAGGTGTTGGATGTGAATTTTCCCAGCCTCACTAGCTGCTGCCTGCCTGATCCACTGACAGACGGAGGTGGGCATGGAGAGCTGAGTTAGTTTGGGCAGGAGGAGGTTTGGGATGATGGTGTTAAAAGCAGAGCTGAAGTCTACAAACAGGATCCTCGCATAAGTCCCTGGTCTGTCCAGATGCTGCAGGATGAAGTGCAGTCCCATGTTGACTGCATCATCCACAGACCTGTTTGCTCTGTAAGCAAACTGCAGGGGGTCCAGTAAGGGTCCAGTGGAGGCCTTCAGATAAGCCAAAACCAGTCTTTCAAACGATTTCATGGCCACAGACGTTAGAGCCACAGGTCTGTAGTCATTAAGTCCAGTAATTTTGGGTTTCTTTGGGACGGGGATGATGGTGGAGCGTTTTAAGCATGAGGGGACTTCGCACAGCTCCAGTCATCTGTTGGAGATCTGTGTAAAGATGGGGGCCAGCTGATCAGCACAGGTTTTTAGGCAGGCTGGTGACACACCGTCTGGGCCTGGTGCTTTCCTTCTTTTGTTCTTTCTAAAGACCTGGCGCACGTCATCTTCGCTGATCTGGATTGCAGGTGTGGGGGAGAGGGGGGTTGCTGGAGGTGTTAATGGTTGTGTGGAGAGGTGTTCAGGGCGGGTGTGGGGTGTTTTTTCAAACCTGCAGTAGAACTCATTCAGATCGTCTGCTAGTTGTTGATTCTATTACAGCACTTTAATTCATCTGTTGTAAAACTGATCATTAATCTTGGAAAGTGGGTTGTATAGAGTTTAATGCAGCTGGAGCTTTAAACCAAATTCAGCATACAGGCGAATGACAGACAGACAGATATCTGCTGTGTGACGTTCATGTCGCTCAAAGCAAACACACAGTAAAAATATCCGTCCGTTAGGAGGATTGACAAACGAATCATTATTAATAGTTCTGTACTATCACTGACAGCGGGTGATTGACAGGTGCGGGGGCGGGATTACTGCTGTTCACCAGAGTTCACACCACAGGAGTCGGCTGCATAAACTACCGACACTAGTGTTATAAGCTGCTGTTGTTGTTTTTTCTTCAAGACTGTTCATATCCTCATAACATCAGTTTTATTAAAACGTAGATCTTAATATCAGCTGTAAACAGACCATGAGGTGCAGACACACTCTTCATCATCATCATCTGCAGCAGCATGTGTACATTCATATGGCGATACTATCTGTGTGTGTGTGTGTGTGTGTTTAATCTGTGTGAGTGAGTGAGTGAGTGTATGTGAGAGAGAGAGAGTGTGTGTGTGTGTGTGTGTGAGAGAGAGTGTGCGTGTGTGCGTGTTTAATCTGTGAGTGTGTGTATGAGAGAGTGTGTGTGTGTGAGAGAGAGAGAGAGAGTGTGTGTGTGTTTAATCTGTGTGTGTGTGCGTTTAATCTGTGTGTGTGTGTGTGTTTAATCTGTGTGTGTGTTTGACTCAGTGATATAAGCAGACACAAAGGTGTGTGTTTAATCTGTGAGTGTGTGTATGAGAGTGTGTGTGTATGAGAGAGAGTGTGTGTGTTTAATCTGTGTGTGTGTGTTTAATGTGTGTGTGTGTGTGTTTAATCTGTGTGAGTGAGTGAGTGTATGTGAGAGAGAGTGTGTGTGTGTGTGTGAGAGAGTGCGTGTGTGCGTTTAATCTGTGAGTGTGTGTATGAGAGAGTGTGTGTGTGTGTATGAGAGGGAGAGAGTGTGTGTTTAATCTGTGTGTGTGTGTGTGTGTGTGTGTGTTTAATCTGTGTCTGTCTGTCTGTGTGTGGTTGTGTGTCTGTGTGTTTAATCTGTCTGTGTGTGTTTAATCTGTGTCTGTGTGTGTTTAATCTGTGTCTGTCTGTGTGTGGTTGTGTGTCTGTGTGTTTAATCTGTCTGTGTGTGTTTAATCTGTGTCTGTGTGTGTTTAATCTGTGTGTGTGTGTGTGTATGAGAGAGTGTGTGTGTGTATGAGAGAGAGAGAGTGTGTGTGTTTAATCTGTGTGTGTGTGTGTGTGTGTGTGTGTGTGTTTAATCTGTGTCTGTGTGTGTTTAATCTGTGTGTGTGTGTGTGTGTGTATGAGAGAGTGTGTGTGTGTATGAGAGAGAGAGTGTGTGTGTGTGTGTGTGTGTGTTTTAATCTGTGTGTGTGTGTGTTTAATCTGTGTGTGTGTGTGTTTAATCTGTGTGTGTGTGTGTTTAATCTGTGTGTGTGTGTGTGTGTCTCTCAGAGTGCTGCGGAGGAATCAGACACTAGAGCATCAGAAAGATGAGCTCCAGCTGAAGAGACTGCAGATATACTGTGAGCAGGTCAGCGTCTGTCTGTCTGTCTGACTTTTGTTCATCTGTTTTCAGCTCTACATCATGAACTCTCATGGACTTGGTTAATTATTTTGGATTATTGTGTATCATTATGTATCTCCTCTGATCAGGTTCATCATCATGGATGTCAGTCACATGATGTTTCTGCTGAATGTCTGCGTCTCATTTCGAAGGCTGCATCCTCTGGAGGTCGCATTTGAAGGCTGCAGACCTTTACACCTCAGAAGTGATATCAGTCAATTTAATTGCGGTTACTTTTCTTAAATAAGACATCCTTGCTGACGTATGCAGCCTACAAATGTGACCTCTGGAGGAAAATGAAACATACCAGTTATCTGAGTAATTAAATAGTAAATAATTAAATCAATAAAACAACTGAATTTTGAGTTTTTTTTTCTTTTCAAATTTGTGATGCAGTATTTGTTCATATGGAACACAGTATAGACACAAAATAGTAGTTTTGGGAAATTAATGTTATGAACAATTTTAATATGCTGTTTTCATGGTATGTAATTCATTATACATTTAAATATATTCTTTTATGTAATCATTTCATTAAGAGTGCTTTAGTCCTTTATAGATTTCATCTGTGCATTTCATACAAACAAACGTGTTTCATCTGTGTGTGTGTGTGTGTGTGTGCGTGTGTGTGTGCGTGTGCGTGCGTGTGCGTGTGTGTGTGTGTGTTTCAGGACCTGGAGTTTACAGCAGCGTTGGTCAAACAGTCTCTTCTGTCTGTTCCTGATCTCCACAAAGTCCTGCGGCTCCTGCTTCCTACAGTACCTGAAGGAGAACTGCTGTCACTTGTAGACGCACTGGGAGCCAGAGCAGGGTAACACACACATCACACACATTAAACACAAACAGGTGTGTGTCTGAAACTGAACGCCTTGATATCCTTTACTGTTATTTAGCTGAACTGATCTGGATAATGAGCTTATGGAGCTGCTTGTGGCTGAAACTGAGTTTGCCTCATATTTGATGAATTCAGCGTCATGATTACTGTTGTTTTTGACCTGTAGGGAATCAGGAAGCTGCTCGTCTCTGGCAGACAGACTGAGACACGACGTAGTGAGCAGAAATCTGTCTCGCGCTCCTCAGCACAGCAACAGAGAGAGAGACAGGTCAGTCAGGACCATGATTAGAAACACACACGAGTGTTTAAGGCATTAAACCGTCTGTTCTGCAGACTGACACTGATTACAACAACAACAACAAACACTGAAAGCATCTCAGCAAACTCACTCATCTGCTTCATTCAGCTGTCACAGGTCACTCCCATCATGCCTTGTGTTGAGCGTCTTTGTGTTTTTCAGGTTCCTCAAGAAGCGTCAGAAGCTCCTCGATAAGCTGTTGTCTGGTTCTGGAGACACTGCTGAGACTCAGCGGAGACGCAGACGCATGCGAGATCTTCCTGTGCAAGAACCTTTTGAGGAGCCGATGGAGGCGGGGCATGTGACGAGGGGCGGCGAGGGGGCGTGGCCTGAGCATGTGGTTGGTGGTGAGGGGGTGTGGTCTGTGGGTGTGGCTGCTGGTGTGGCTGCTGGTGAGGGGATGTGGCCAGTGGCTGTGGCTCAGGACAGTCTCATCTCTATGAGGGATGGCAGTGAAGGGGTGTGTCCTGTGGGCGTGGCTGCTGGTGAGGGGGCGTGGCCTGTGGGCGTGGCTCAGGACAGTCTCGTCTCTGCGGAGCGGCTGTTTGTTTTCCGCTGCGTTCCTCCTGTAGCTCGGCAGCACACGCAAACACCTCGCTCACGCCAAAAGAAACGCAACTTCCTGAACTTTAAGAAGAGCAGCGTGGCTCCTTGGCCAAACACCTGACACACATATATTGCTCTCTTATCATGGGCGGGTCTGCTGAGAGCTGATTGGTTGCTTCCTGTTGCAGGTGTTCAGCCGTCCAATGACATCATCCAGATCTGCCAAACATTTTCCTGATTTCCTTCACAAACGCTCACTCCGTAATGAAATTATCGGGACTCATGCAAAAACAAAAAGACCTTTGCAGCTTCATGTTTACACTCCTTTTTAATGATCGACCTCTTTATTTTAATCAACTGATGGATTGATCATTTAAAAAGGGCCGTGAAATGAATTAAAACTCTTTTATTTGTGACACTCGGATTCGTCTGCTGTTTGATTTTCTGTTTTATATGAGCTCGGGGTGACGATCTACAGAAACCACAGAATCAGCCTCCGCGAAGGAATCATTTATTTAAAAAGTTTGAGAAATATCATTTGATCTGAACGTGTTACAGACGTCTGTGGGTCTGAAGACGAGTGAAGCTCAGAGCTGCTGCACGTCTTCATGTTGTTGTTGTTGTTGTTGTTGTTGTTGTTGTAGTTTTGTCCGTCGTGCCGTTTACTGTGAGCTGAACCGCTGGACCTTCAGAAACCAAACGCTGCTGCTGCTTCATCCTGACAGACAGATGTTTGTGTTCACTCGGATATAACAGAAAGATTAGATTAGTTACAAACTGATCAATACTTCAGATCAGAGGAATGAGAGGAACGTCTGGCGTACTTTTCTCTGTTGAAGACGATGAAATCTTCTGCCAGTGAGTCTAAACTGCTCTGCATGTGTGTCGGCTGAGAGACAGACAGATTTCATACATTACCGTACTGATCACAGTAATTCAGTGTTACTAATAAGACCGTCAGATTCAAGGCAATGTCATCTTCACTCGAAACGATCATTCACTCGCCCTCGTGTCTCTCTGAACTCATCTGACTTTCTTTCTCCGGTCTGATGTTCACACTGGATGAGGACCGAAGCTTTCAAGCTTCAGAAAGGACAGAAATCACCATTAAAAAGCACATCTGCACTGTTCCACATGTTCTGACGTCTAACGATGATCTGTGTGAGAAACGGCCGGATTGAAATCATTATTCTCTGATCATCGTCCTCTCTTCTGAAGAATAATTCAACATGATTACAATGCAGGGTTTCTGTGGATCTTAGAAAGTCTTCATTCACACTTTTACAAATGAAAGCAGAGCAGAAAGACTTAAATCCATGAAGTCATGGAAGTAAAAGTTGCATGCACTGCAAAAAATGAATATCTTGCTCAGTATTTTTATTTTTATTTTTATTGGAGAAGGTAGAAAGTCATGTTTTCTGAGAATTTGAACAAAATCAAGTGTTAGGAGAACAAATACCTGCCAATGAGGGATGAAAACTTGCTTTTCTTTTGAATTAAGTTGTTTTTTAAGCCCATAGGCAGATATTTGTTTTTGTTTTAAACAGAAACTCAGTTCATTTCCCAGAAGACAAGACTTCTTATCTTGTCGTTTTGTTTCTCTAGTAAATGTATCTTGATGTAAGAATCTTTAGACATTTGCACTGGAAAACAAGACAGAAATGCATCATGTTTAGATCAGAGGGTTCAGTAAAAATGATTTCCATATTGTGTTTATGAGCAGAGATATTCAAGCCATGAGCTATTTTTTATTTTTTGTAAAATGCTTTAAAGTCTAATGGAGATTGGTTAGAAGGTTTGCTAATACTCATTGTGTTCCTTAAATGTTTTCGTAAAAACGTCTTGAAAAAGTCTTCAATTTATCTTCATAAATCCTGCGATGCAGATGTGGACTCCAGAGACGATCGTATATTACAGTGTTTACAGGTCAAAGGGATGTTTTTAATCATTTAAATGACTGATTCAGATTTTTCCTGTTTATTACTGTGAAGCTGCTATGAAACAATCTGTATTTATGAAGCACTACAGAAATCAAGCTGACTTCTCTTGACATGAAGTAGTTTAGTGAACTGGAGCAAGTGATTCGTGTCAGTCCAAATCAGAGATCAGCATTTCTGCATCAATGTTCTGGTAAGAGCTAGAAAACTCAAAGTGAATTAGGTGAATGTGATGAGCGCACCAGCGGGTTCAAGGGTTGGTTTCTGCTCTTGGCCAGGCGTTTCTTCTTCTTGTGCAGCGGACGGGACTCTAGGATCATCTCCTCCAGCTCAAACCTGGGGTCGCAGTTCAGACGCCGCTTCTGTGACAGAGAGGCAAAAAAATCTAAATATTGAGAAAATCAGCTTTAAAGTTGTTCAAATGAAGTTCTTAGCAATGCATATTACTAATCAAAAATGAAGTTTTGATATATTTACGGCAGGAAATTTACTAAATATCTTCATGGAACATGATCTTAATATCCTAATGATTTTTGGCATAAAAGAAAAATGGATAATTTTGAGCCATACAATGTATTGTTGGCTATTGCTACAAATATACCTGTGCTACTGAAGACTGCTTTTGTGCTGCAGGGACACAAATAGCGCTTTTAATAATACAGATTGTATCAAAGCAGCTTTACAGTATTAAATAAGAGAAATAGTGTGTAATAAAGCAAAAGGACAACAGTAAACTCTGTTTTCAGTTAATGTCAGTTCATCATTGATTCAGTGATGTCATCGTTCAGTTCAGTTCTAATAGTATCTGTGCTTTCAAGCTGACGATATCGCTGGAATCAAAAGGCCGCTTACGTTTGAGATGAATCCGGGCGGAGTGGATTTCTGCAGCACTGCGTCCCAGTCCACATCGGTCAGATACAGAGACGCCTGGACATCAGACAGACTCGAGGGGTCTTTGGTCAAGAGCCGCACAGACACAGTCAAATACAAGATCAGTCAAAGCTGAACAAAACGTTCTGGTGAAGGAGAAAGTGTTGCTCTTTCTTTCAGTACAAATATCTCTGGAAGCCCATTTCCACCAAGAAATAAAAAAAAATTAAAAGAAGGTAATTGCAACTTTTTTTTCTCACAAATTGAATGTTTGTATTCTGCAGTGCTGTGTTTGTGTTGCAGTTCTGACTTCATATCTCACAATTCAGACTTGTTTTCTCTCACAGCTCTGAGTTTACATCTCATTCTGGTTTTGTTTTTTTGGTTTCCACCACAGAATAAAAAAGTAACTGCAACTTTTTATTTCACAATTCTAACTTTTTTCTCACCATTGTGACTTTATATCTCATAATTCTGTCTATATGTTGGAATTTTGCATTAATATCTTGAATTTATTTTGTCAGAGTTCTGAGAAAAATCAATGATCTTTATTGAGAAAAAAAACCTTAATTGTAAGTTTAAATTACTTTTTTTTTTTTTATCTTGAGGCAAAAACAAGTTTCCATAAATATCAAATGAAATGTGAATGACATGAAGTCAGTTTATCCTTCTAAACTTTATATTTATTTTTAAAACATTTCCCCAAAATCATCAAATCTGCATCGAGACATTAACTTTTTGATTCACCCCATGTGTAAACAATATATTGTCTTGCAAACCGTAATAAGCAAAAATGCCGATGATCAGATGATTTGTTGAAAAGGAGTGTTGTCTCAATAACCATGAATGTTACATTCTAAACTAAATAATTCAGTTACATATGAATTCAATGAAGCGCAATGTAAATAAAATTCAGCACAATCTCTGCATGTAACTTCATTCAGACATGAACATTGTGTTCTTTATGTAAAACATGAAGCATGTCAAAGAAAAACAGCACTAATAATTCTCCTGATTCCCTCTGGATGTGTATTACCTGATTCTTTCTGTTCTTTTGTGTTATATACAGTCAAACCAAAAATTACTCAGACAGCAGATATAATTTTTGATATTTTTTACTAGTGTGTGCAGGACACTATAGCTGATTTATGTCAGTGAGGAGAGCAAAATAAACTGTGACATATTATACCCAAAAATTCTTCATACAGTGGACTAGCAGTAAAAATTTGGGACCAAAAGTTTGATTTGCCACTTTGACCTGAGCATGTTTTGTTCCATACCTTTCTATCAAAGTTATCTGACATTATCAAGATTAATTTGTTCTGACACAGTTGGTTTGGTTTGACTGAATGTCTCCAGAGCGCAGACGTCTTGTGTTTGTGCAGGAATGTGTGATCTGGAGCGGTTCTGAAGCAGAAACTCACGCTGCGGATCAGATCCTCCACTCCTGGGCTCCAGACGGAGGAGAAGAGCAGCTGCTGGCTGTGGATGATGCTGAGGACCTCAGCGGATCTCAGACACCAGACAAACACCTCAGACTCTTCTGCTGATTCAGGCAGATCACAATATCTACTCTATATCACAACCACATTCATAACTGAAACACGTTCAGGGGCTGGATTATCTAGAAATATATTTATATTAGACATATACAATGAAAACAATCCATCTGTATTTTTCAGGTATTTTGTTTTAGCTCTGAAATCTGTTTGTCAAGATCACTGTGCATCATAAATTGAAAGCAGTTTGAGTGAACTCTGAATTTTTTCACATTGAGTTATTATATTGTCCATATAATGTCATTTGCTGTTGGTTATGTGTTTGTAGCTCTGGTTTGAGTTGATAAACTCACCGATCCGTGCAGGAGTTTATATGCGGTGATGCCGAGAGCCCACCAATCCACAGCGAACGAATAACCCACACCGCCGTCCATGAACGACATAAACACTTCTGGTGCTGTTACACACACACACAGACACACACACACATCTCTGTGTGAAAAATTTATGTGTTGGGCTTAGAATGAAACAACTGTACACAGAAACAACATGCAAATATACTTCATGGTTCATTGTTTAAAAGTGATCAATACCAGCATCCAATTACAGCCTATCCAATCACAATCATCTTTACCATTAACCAGTGCTAGTTATCCTCACCTCAACCAGTTAACCAATCACCAGGATTCTGATCATTCTCATCTTTGACAGACTGAAGGAATGTAAACTGTCACTGAATGGTCAAACTACAGCAACATTCTCAGAAACAAGCAGAAGCAGCTTCTCACACACATCTAAATAAGAGCAGTGTATGCTGGGAATGCAGAAGATGAAGGGTTTGATCTGAAGAACTTCAGCCTCTCTGAGACTCCTTCAGCTCTCAGCTCAAGACCGTCCATTATAAACTCCTCACAAGAGGCAAACAGCATCCGCACTGCATACACATCAAACAGAAAGACTTTCTGAGAGTTCACACACCGATGCTCTTCCTCACCCTCCTCATCCTCACACAGCAGCGGCGCTCTGAGACTGATCCCCGCCCAGCATCAGCATCAGAAGACCTTCATCACACATTCCTCATCCTCATCACCATCAGCAGGAGCACTACTGAAGAGAAACAACTGCGTCTTCAGAGAGAGAGAGAGAGATGATGCTGATGATTGACAGATGTCATTGGCTGTAAGCTCGAACACACACTGACAGTAAACACTCATGTTGTCTCGTGTCACACCGAATGACCGCCAGAGGGCGACACCTGCTCTTCAAACTCACACAGATATACAAATCACTGCCAGTTTCAGCATTTAATAGTTGTTTTGTAAGGTTCTCTCTAAGTTATGAACAAACGTTTTCCCAGTAACGTTAATAACAGTACGTTTCCCTGTCTAGCTTGTACTCGAACAATGTCTTTGTATTACAAGCACTTCCTGCGTTTATTTGCCTCTTTATGATGAATCGCTTATAGTACTCAGTTGTAAGCTGCTTTGGATAAAAGCGTCTGCTAAATAAATAAATGTAAATGTCTAGAATAATGTTATCAAAGTTAGCACAAAACAGTGTTTGTTCATTGACGTTCATCTAAAGTTTTATTAATGTTACTACTTGTTTTAGAACGTTCAGAAGAGAACATTCAAAAGTAACATTCTCATGATGGTTGCGAAATGATACAATGTAACGCTCCCTTGACCTTAGCATAACCGCGGGAAACGTTTTTGAAACATTTTTAAAAAACTGGATGTTTTGAACGTTCAGAGAGCATTCAGTTTTTATAACTTAACAGGAACGTTCTTAGAACATTTTTTGTTTGTTTATAACACATAATTATACTACATTCACACTCTTTACACATTCACGCACTCCAGATATTCACTCTGTCCAGCAGCCTCTGCGCGTGCACGGGTGAGAAAGTGAGTGACGTCATCGGGATCTCTCTCTCTTTCTCTCTCTCTCTCTCTCTCTCTCTCTCTCTCACACACACACACACACACACACACACACTCAGGTTTATAGGGAGAGATCCTCCCTCACAGCACTTCAGTTTTGGGAGAGACAGACATGAGCGCGCACACACTCGTTTCTTTCTTCTTGATTCTCGGTTTGGTTTGGTTCGCGCGCTGCGCGCCGCCGACCTGTTACTCGCGCACTCTGGAGCTCAGCAAAGAAATCATGAGCACTCTGGACAAAATACATAAATCCACTCGCACGGTGAGTCAGTCTGTTTATGCCAGCGCCAGCGCTGTGTGATTATGTCATTTATAAACCTGAAACTTTCGTTCTTGCAGAAAACATGCGCTGACTTTCTGCCAAAGATGTTTCTAGACGTGCACGTGAGTGAGCATTTCTATTGAGAAACATCAGCTGTGTGAAGTTTATACAGTGTGTGTGTGTGTGTGTGTGTGTGTGTGTGTGTGTTTCTGTGTGTGTGTGTGTGTGAGTGTGTGTGTGTGTGTGTGTGTGTGTGTGTGAGTGTTTGTGTGTGTCTGTGAGTGTTTGTGTGTGTGTGTGTGTGTGTGTGTGTGTCTGTGAGTGTTTGCATGCAGGTGTGTGTGCGCGCGCGTGTGTGTGTGTGTGTGTGTGTGTGCGCGTGTGTTTGCATGCAGGTGTGTGTGTGTGCGTGTGTGTGTTTGCATGCATTCCACTAGTGAGGGAAAAACATTCCACAGGAAATTTGCAAAATGCCAGTCATTCATCTCAGTCTGTTCAGTTATAAAGCAGAGGCCTGTTTACATTGCTGCATGTTTGGCTTATTGACTGCAACATGTGAGGTATTTTGTATGATTTTACTCTCGGCACACGATTACACCTGCATGATACGCAAAAGGGAGTTTCAGAGGAATGTTTGGGAGGAGCTGCTTCATCTAGTCCTGTCAATCTCAGCTCATGCGTAGATCACATCCAGCACTTCTGTGACAATTCTTCTGCCATCTCTTCACCAGCTCAGCCTTTAATCACAGTGTTTCTGACATATATAACTTTTAGTAATGATGTAAAATATTTTATTAATAAAATACAAATGAATTTTTGTGTGATTTCTGTACCCTGAAACAAATTTGGTGTAGAAACAATTTTCAACACTACTAGGAAATTTCACACTGTAAAACACATTGAAATAAAGTATAAAGACTCCAGTAATCTTTGTTTTACTTACAAATATTATTTTTATAGTGTATGATGAGTGTTTTTATACCGGCCCTCTTTTCAAGGTTCTTATAAAAGCAATCTGAGATGGTTGTGTGAAGCAGTGAGGTTTCTTGGTTTGATTCAGCGACACCTGGAGACAAACACGACCTACTCTCGGCTCGGTTTAACGGTGGATTCACATTCGTCTGTCGCTGTGTGTGGAGCGACTCGTTAAATCAGTTACAGAACGGACTGTCATGAGACAGATATAAATCAGCTGCTGCTAAGAGATTTGGCTTTAGATTCATGGCAAGCATTGTACTGGAGAGCTCCAGATTTGACTGAGCATGCAGATCTGGAAACAATGCCTGGAACATTTGGTAACCTTGTCCTGTTTCCTGAGAAGATGGAATAAATTGCCTGTTCTCTTCCTGAATTCACTGGCACTCGGGAATTACAGCTGAAGTGAAAAATTAAATACAACAAAAATGTGAACAGAAGGTTTGGAGAATGTGCAGCGTAAATAATCAGCACATAAACAGCAAGTCATCAGGATGAACAACCAGAGAAAGTTATGATGAGCCCAATGTATGATCATCAGTGCACTTTTATGGGGACAGAATAATTACAAACCAGTTATTGTAAAATACTCAAAGGATGTAGTTTGACCTGAAAAGTATGCATATAAACGAGACCATGTTCTATCATACCAGCAGGCTGAGTAATATCAGCACTGGCCACATTAGCTGAGGTTTTTGTCAGAGAAACACACAATAACATTTTACAATGCTAACCAGAAACACTGCATTTGAACAGGGTATGTGCTCATTTCTATACATTGTATGTGCATACAAAAAGAAATACTAAGAGTATGTTATAATATTTTAATTAATCATTTTTATCCATTACATTAAAAACATTCATAGGTGTTAAACTGCATGAAAAACAAGTTAAGGAAATTAAAAGGAAAAAGTTTTTTTTTTAAATTTAGTTTTTATTTATTTATTTTGATAAATCTGCATGCAATTGTCAGAAGTATAATAAGATCTAACAACATCTAAACACACCTGTAGCATGAATGGTCACATGATTCACGGTTCAGGTGACTGGCGTAGAGAATCTCTGCAAACCAAACTGAGTTACTTGATTCTCATCGGCGGTTCAGCGGTTTGGATATAGGGCAGGCTAATAGTGAATGAGTTGCCTGTTGTTGAGGTTGTGCTGCTTCAAGTTGTGAGAAGGATTATTCAACATCTGAACCGAGTCCTGATGTTTAATGTCTGCAGAACATGAGATACAGCACAGGTGAGACTCTAACAGTGACTGTTTTATAACCTGTATCCCATACTGGCAGAATTTCTTGCTCCAATAAAAACTGCAGCCACAGACACACACACACACACACACACACACACACAGACACACAACCCGATATTACCGATATTTCATAATGATTATACCACAGCCTTGTGCTTTTTTGTGTCTTATCAGTTGTCCAAAGGCTGTTTTCAGCCTAGGTGAAATTTAGCTCTAGGTGAAAACACATGAGAAAGAGGAAGGACTTGTAAATCCATGTGATCTCTGAAGGCGGCCCTGTTGAAAACGAGCTGGATGTTCTGGAAGAGTTCAGAAATCCTCGCGGTGTAACGGCGCCCTCTGCTGCATTGCTGTGTTCACAGGACTCTCTCTCTCTGTGTGTGTGTGTGTGTGTGTGTGTGTGTGTGTGACTGTGATTCATGCAGTTTGATCAAAAGAGCGTTTATTCCTCAGACATCAAATGTGTTTTCAGTTTGCATTTCTGAAGGCGCTGAACATTGCGCTGAAGGACATTTCAGTTCACGAAACGGATGAAGATACACTTGATAGAAATAAAATGCTGATTCTGTGACGAGAGAATATGCACATTACTATTAATTAAAGATATTCAATATTTATTTCACTCTTGCTGCTTCGTGATGGCTGAGAGAACTTTTACGGTTGTTTTGAAATTTATGAGCAATCTAAAAACGGATTATGATGAAGATTAAAGAGTGGTTTTGAACGAGTGATATATATTCTGCACAGTTTTAAACTATAAGTTTTAAAATCGTTCCAACTTTAAATAAATCCCAGTAATAACGATAACGGCACAGAGGAACGATATCTTTGGAATAATTTTAGAGCGAAGACAAAACTGCAGCGCGTTTAAAATAAACAGAACGTTATCGTTCTTGGGGTGAACGAGCCTTGAATATACTGTGAAGACATTTACAGAAACACACTTTAATGTTTAAACAGCTGAATGTTCAATTCAAGAGCTCATACGTGTGTGATATGAGTCTAATGGACTACTGATTCAGCCAGAAAACTATAACAAACACGCTCCTTAAACATCAGGGGGTGAATAATTCCGCCCGTTAATACTGCGTGACACTCGAGGGAACAAGCACCGCATCATAAAACACAGGCAGAAATCATTTTGTGGTTGGCTAAATGAAACACACTTTTAAAACAAGCCAGAAAATGGGTTATTTACAACAGTGGTTTGCTGAGACCCGGCCTAAGTGTTATAATCGCTGTTTTTACGAGCGTTTCAGGCAAATTTCCATCATGTTTACGGTTCCATGGTTTTTTTTTATTTTTTATAACCATCTCATTAGTTAATAAGAAAACAGCTCTTCAAAATTACACTAGTAATCTCTAAAACAACATTAATTTGAGTCTGTAGTTATGGAGTTTGGTTTTGTTTGTGACTCAAAAGTTCCGGATCATTCTGAGCTGCTGGAGTGATTTGTGCTCATTTGGCAGCATTAATTAATTTTGATTGTATTATTGTTATTTTACATTTTTATATGCATTGTTTTTTATTTATTGTATAGCATGAAACTTCATTATTAAGCATTAATTCGGACGTAAAAGTGCAGCTTCAGTTAGAATATGTTCAAATATTTTTAAAATGAATAGTTGTAATATGTGATTTTTTTTTTTTTAATTCTGTGCTGAAAGGACAGCCAGCAGCATGTGTGTATGTGTTTAAGGTCACTTATATTTGAAATGTATAATAGGTTTACTAAATATTTAAGAAAACTATAGATGTTAGCCATATATATATCAGTTAATTGCGGTAAATAACTGCAGGACGGAGGCTATAGCTGGAGAATAATGATGAACAGACAGCTTTAGCAGCACATCTCTGTCTTTTTCTCGTGTCTGTAGATGAAGGTTAGGTTAAATATTTCACAAACTATATTTGATTTAGCATCTTAATCGTGCTGATATTCATGCATTAATGTAGCTTTTCTGGTTGGTGTATCTTTTATAATTTTTGCTTAGTAATATAGGCATTCAGTCTGAGATGTCAGTTTATGACACGATGTTAACATCCATCACAGGGATCTTTATGTTGTTCATATTACAGGCCTATTATTTTTCATCTGAGTTTTACAGTGCACGGATCTTTTAAGTACATCTGTTAGGAACAGAAATTTATGTATTTTTAAC
>JAFVLL020019540.1:0-18989 GCA_021397915.2 Tor tambroides
AGCACATGCATCATTATATCATCATCAGCCACAGGGAAACAGATGCATTAGATGCATTACTCCAAAAGAAAAATTACAAACCATCTACATGTAGATGTTGCAGAAGCATGGTTTATAGCAGTATTTTTGGAGGTTGATTAAACAACCATTGTGATTGGTTTATTCGGGTCATGGATATACACATGAGTTTCATAGTGCATTTTGATTGGATGGAGTCATCAGAGGGCAAAGCCGCCATAAAGAAGAGTTTAAAGAAAGCATGTAAAACAAAGATAAAACAAGACATGAATTATCATTATGCATATCAACAAACCTTTCGATTCAAATAAAGGTTGATTACAACAAAAAACATTTTTAAAACGATGCACTTTTCATATGCAGTTTGAAAAGCTTTTATCAATACATTTATATTTGACAGTCTTTGTAACTGGAGATCTGACTTCAGTTTTTAATTACAAATTTAACAAAACATCAGCACTAAACACTACAGGTGGATCTCCAGGTACAGGACTGGGGCTTAAAATAAAAATAGATAAAAACACTTATTAATATCATACAATGCAGTATTTCACATCACATTTCTGTTAAAAGACACCATGAAATTAAAATAAAAGCCTATTTGTGTTTGCTTTGAGGACATCAGTGTGCTTGTGTAATCCAAAAAGCTGATTGAGTAAATTTAATTAAAATTTAATATTCACGGTTTTTCTTTGCTGGGGAAATGGAACAGAAGTATTGATGGCTGAAATGTAGGCCCAATAAATTGCCCTTTAGAATGTGAAAGTCCCTTTCCCCTAATGCAACCTATCATCAAGGTGCAATAGCAAGTAGTAAATCATGGTTTTGCCAGACTGTGACGTAAACTAAAGCCTACTGCTATAAATAAAGAAATGAGTTAATTAAATAAACAAACAATCATTTCAAATTAACCACATACAAGTAAATAATTAAATATTATCAAAATAAATGCATAATAATTACATTTTCAAATAAATTATAAATTTCTAATTCACAAAGACCATTGATGTAACTAAACTCTCCAGGTAAATAAAAAAATCTAATAAAACATCAAAATAAATACATAAATAAAAATATTATATTTCCAAATTAATAAGAATTTTGATTCTTAAAGACCTTGCCTGGATTAGTGCAGTTTTCTTTCCTATGTTGACAGAAACAGGTAGTTTGGGCCTTTTTATTATTATTATTATTATTATTATTATTATTAGGCAGCAGCTATTTGGACAAAGTGTAAATAGCAATAGATGCAATTCACACTAAGTGAAAATAGCATATTTTCTTAGCGATATATACTATTTACACCAAGTGCAAATAGCAATGAATTTTATTTATACACCATTTTAAAATAACAGGATTTTCTGCTATTTATACTACTTAATGCAAATAGTGGCAATTATCTGCACCTCAGTATTGTATTACATTATAAAACGGTATGCAATAATAAAGTATTGAGTGCACATTATAATTTTAATTCAGATTATGGATGCCACCTTATTGGGACAAATCCCTCCATACACCTATCCTAACCCTTCTCAACTTTTCAATTATTTCCTTCATTTTTATTCAAATTAAACGCCTTTCCAAAGTGATATGAGATTTGAAAAGGGAGAAAAAAAAAGTTCAGCAAAAGGCAGATTCGAACTCAGGTCAATCGCATTAAAAAAGCTACGGCATGCGCTATACCACCTACAACACTGGAACCGATATTGGATAATCGTCTTTCGTAATGTTGACTATCGCAATCACATGTTGGTGGGCGGAGTTAGTGTAAATAGCTTCTGCCAACAAGGCGGGCTATTTGTACTTAGTGTAAATAGACACTCCGTTATTATTAAACAGGCAAATAGAGGTGTGGGTGTGGGCGAGACATTCCCATGAGACTTCATTACTTCAGGTCTTTTGTCCTAGAAAAGAACAGTACTGTTTGAATGTGTAGATTTTATAGTTTAATTTGTCTAATTTTGGGTTAAATTTTGATTCCATGGAGTCTTTAAAGTGCCTGTACAACAGGTGTTGATGATCTGCTGTAAAACCAAGAAGAAAAAACACATACATAAACACGTTTTGCTAATATTTAGAAACGGCCATCATCATTTGCTGGATTATGAATACATGTTAACATTTGAGAACAACATTTTTACTGGTAGGTCAGTTTGATCTGGCTGGGGGATAAATGATGACGCTGGAAGAGTAACAGACCCCCGTCACCACTGAGCACCACTGGCTCACTGATCTGCCTCACACACCAACTGGGACGATTATATAAGACTTTTAGGAGTTCCTTACACCTCAGTGAGCAAGAGAAGATCCTGCTGAGAGTCTCTCAATCACATACAGAAATACACACAAGCGTACAGACAGGATACACAAACAAACACGCACATACGCACCCACAGATGGCAGCCCTTCTGCTACACACTTACCCCTAGCTCTGTGACTAAAATATCAGTGATGCTGCCAAGTACAGTCACACAGTCGAAAATGTTCCAGGCATCTTTGAAGTAGTTCTGTAATAAAAAAGACATAGATGCGTTTGTCAGCTGGGTTAAAGGAGGATTACGCTTGGCACACACACACACATTCAGTGACCCGCCGAAAGAAAAAGGAGCAAACGATTTATTTTCACTCTCTGGTGCTAATGAAACGTCTCCTTTTCCCCTTTTAGCCCTTATTCCTTCATTGAGTTTTCCAGCCTGTGTACAAGAAAGGGTAGATGCCTAGAAGACTGGTGGCCCAGATGCTGAACATGACGGCCTTTTTGTGAGCTGCCAAGTGAGTGCCTGCAGGAAAACAGTGCATTAGGGCCATTCAGTACACCAGCTGCATGGGATCAGGGGCACCGGTGCAAAGAATGTGTGTGTGTAACTCTTTCCATCAACCACCCGTCATACCCCTTGTCTTCATTTCACTCAAAATCTGTCCTCCTTTTTCCATTTTCCACTCCTAATCACTTCAATGTGCCCTCCAGCTCACTATCTTCATGTGCGTCTCTTTTAGCTGACTACAACCATTTCCTTTGTGTCCTGCGCTTCCATGTCCCAACCCTTTTCTCATCTACTTCAGAATGCAAATTCCTTTATCTCTCTTTCTCATGCTCAATCTGTTCATAAATCTCCTTGTGCAATGTTGATTCTGACCTCTGTGATTTTGAAAGACTTTTGTCCCAATTCCTTTAGCCCTGTTTCACACAAAACAGGTATATGAACACAAGTAGGGTCCAAAATTAACATTTAGCCACATCTACCAATGGTGAGCGAGGTGAGAAAATTAAACAGCCATATTTATGTCTTAGTGGCAATAAAACTGTATTTTTTTTTTTGAAAACACATGAACTATATTTTTGTCCTTAAAGGGATAGTTCACCAAAAAATGAAAATTATGTCATTGATTACTCACCCTCATGTTTTTCCAAACCCATAAGACCTTCGTTCATCTTCAGAACACAAATTAAGATATTTTTGATGAAATCCAAAAGCTTTCTAACCCTCCATAGACAGCAACGCAACTGAAACGTTCAAGGCCCAGAAATGAATTAGGGACATTGTTAAAATAGTCCATGCGACATCAGTGGTTCAACCGTAATTTTATGAAACTACAAGAATACTTTGTGCGCAAAGAAAACAAAAACAACTTTATTCAACAATTTCTTCTCTTCTGTGTTAGGATTTGACACGCGTTCACAACAGTACCATAACGCATGCGTGTGTTTTCTTCTGCTTGTAAACAAGCCACAGCGGTTCTACGTCAGAACGCCGGCTCCTGCGTCAGCAGCATCACATGCATGTGTCGTGGTACTCGTGTGAATGCGCAGTGGAGACTGACATGGAAGAGAAGAAATTGTCGAAAAAAGTAATTATTTTTGTTTTCTTTGTGCACAAAAAGTATTCTCATAGCTTCACAACATTACGGTTGAACCACTGATGTCACATGGACTATTTTAATAATGTCCTAACTGCCTTTCTGGACCTTGAACGTGTTAGTTGTGTTGCTGTCTATGGAAGGTCAGAGAGTTCTCGAATTTCACCAAAAATATCTTAATTTGTGCTCCGAAGATGAACGAAGGTCTTACGGGTTTGGAACGACATGAGGGTGAGTAATCAATGACATAATTTTCATTTTTTGGGTGAACTATCCCTTTAAGACAATGTGATTGTTTGTATTTGACAATGCGATTTTTGTATGTAAATCTGTGTAACTGTCTCTCAAGTCAAACTGCACTTCTCACAAAAAATGTGGCACATTTAATTCATTCACGTTTGATTTTTGTTTTGTTGGCCTAATGCAACGAAGATTCAATGTGCCAGTACATAGACTTTTATGGCGGGGGGAACATTAGGCATCCTATATAAACTTCTGATGGTAAAAAGGTTTTAAAAGTCTTTATAAGATGTTGCAGTTTCTAGTAAAGTCACTGTATACATTTGCTGCTTAGTGAGTGAAAATTCTGGACCCGACATATACACACATACAGTTAAACATGAGAAAACTGTACAGTAGACTCACCAGCACTCCAAAGGCAATGATCTTCAATATGCACTCCATGGAGAAAAGTGAGGTGAACACTATGTTCAGGTTGGCTAACACAGCTTCATAGGCATCCGATGCTCCATCATACTAAACAAACACACCATATTTAAACTGTATTAAACTGTATTTAGAAATGTCACAAGTTTTGGTAACTGGACTACAAAAAATGCAATGTTTTATAAATGTAATGTTTATAATTGTTTTAGAACTTCAATATTGAAAATTCATTTTTAGTTTTACCTTATTTGTGGAAAGCACTGACAAACTAATAATGCTAGAGTCTAAAGATTGTAAACTCTGTAATTGTTAGTTTGTAGCATCACAAACGTTTAAAAGCAAATTTACCATACACTGGAAGCCTAATTTCCAAAATATATAAAGCGAGATGTACTAAAGTGAAATACTGTCACACCTTCATCATAAGGACAATGGTGTTGAGGGCAATCAAGGCCATGATGGTGTATTCAAATGGAGGAGACACCACAAACTCCCACATGCGGTACTGGAATGTTTGTTTGTTCTGAGGCATGTGACGTGTGAGCGGTTTAGCATTGATGGCGAAGTCTATGCAGGCTCTCTGAAATCAGAACAGATACGATGAGGTTAATCAGGCTGAAAATCTGCCATATAAATGAGATCAATGCCAGCGCTATGCATAAAGAATAAGCTAGACTGATCATCTAGCTTAAAAACCATCCATCTGGTATGTCCTCACCTCATTCTTTTCCAGGCTATAGTCCTCCATCATTTTGTCTCCTTGCTCCTGGAAAGTGATGATGATAAGAGCCACGAAGATGTTGACGAAGAAGAAGGGGAAGACCACGAAGTACACCACGTAAAAGATGGACATTTCCATCCGGTAACCTGGACTCGGGCCCTGATTCTCGTAGGTCGCATCCACTGAATGTTTCAGCACCCTGGAGATTGGCAAAAATATGAGGCATTGAGTGATATGCTGTACTGTGATACTGTCAAATCTTTTAGGTAATTGTGACAAGTCCTTAGATATGCCATTTTAAATAACTTCAACTTCACTCAAATTGTAATTTTTGATGAAAACATTTGCATTACATTAGAAAACAGAAGCGATTTCAGTAGCTCCTTGAGATATTGGGTACGTACACTGAAAATTAGGATAGGAATGGAGATGTATACATACTGTGGCCACCCCTCTCCCGTAGAAACGGTGAAGAGGGTGAGAAGGGCCCAGAGCACATTGTCGTAGTGGAAATCGTATTTCTTCCATTCCCGCTTCTGCGCCCGCACTTCGTTATCTTTTTCATAGACAAGATATTCGCCCCTAACAACAAAATGCTTTTAGAATAACACGCCAATATGTCTGTTCGTCTGTGTGTTTGTGTGTGTGTTTTTGTCTCACCTGCAGTCACGCTCAAACTCCTTGGATTCATCAGTACAGTAGAAGAAACGGCCTTTGAAGAGCTGTACAGCCACCACAGCAAAGATGAACATGAACAGCATGTAGACAATGAGGATGTTCAACACATTCTTCAGAGAGTTCACCACACAGTCAAAGACAGCCTGAAAATAGACAAAACAGAGAAGAGACAAATTCAAATGCAGCCTGAAAGCAAACCCAAAACTCAGCCTCAAAACACAAACCAATACTTCAAAATATAAAAATACAACTGAATAAAGCTAAAAAAATAAATAATGAAAAAAAAAAAATATATATATATATTATATATATTACATTCAACTGAAACAAACCAAACAAATAAAATAAAATGAAATAAAATAAATATCCTAAAAAGCAGCAATAAAACAATCAAAAACAACCTGAAAAAAGAATGAACAGAAATTAATATATAGCCCGACAGTCAAACACAAACCTTATAATATATAACAAAACAGCATCAAAACTGTACAAACACAATTAAATAAAATTATAAATGATCATAAAAACAGAAAAAGAATTATAGCAAACCAGCAAAAAAAAAAAAAAAAAATCAAGCACAGCCTGAAACAAAACATACGAAAGGCATTTATAGAACGCAACTCTTAGATAAAACAGAACAGCATCAAAATATGCAAAAACAGATGAATTGTATTTACATACATACAAAAAACAAACAAACAGATAAAAGCAGAAACAAATAAACAAATGTGAAAACACTTTAATGATAGAAACAAAGCCAAAAACAGATAAAGCAGTCAAGTGATACAAATAAATGAACAAATACAAACAAGGTCTAAAAACCAGACAAAATAAATTAAAAACAGGCTGGTCAAACACAGCCAGAAACAGATTACACAGAAAAATAAATGTAGTGAAAAAAACACAAACATACTCTGTAAACAGGCAAATCTCAGTCAAAACAAAGAGGAAAAATACAACCAAACACAGAGGTACCTTCAGCTTGGGCAGACGCTTGATGGTTTTCAGAGGCCGCAACACTCGGAGCACACGCAGCGACTTGATAGTACTGATGTCTTTCCCCTTGCTGCTTCCTCTGCAGATGAATTCAAACACACACACAAACAACAGAGTTAGAAAGTGAAATGGCAGAAGGCGTTTGGCTACATGGATAATTGCTCTTGCACACACACAATTTAGGGGTGAGTTAGTAGCTCAGGCTGTTAAAACAAAGAAACATGCCTGCTACATCCACACATTTACTCCCAGCCAATCAGGAATCTCGTCTGTGTCTCCTCACTGAGAATGTAGCCTGTTGTAGCCAGACAATCAAGCCCATTTCACAGCATTTAGGATAGACACATACTAAAACACATGCACACAGTCAATCTCACTACACACACTCTCTCAGACACACTCGCTGGTGTGGCTCATGCTGTACTGGAAACTAGCTCAGCGGATGTAATATCCACTGTACCGTCTTAGCCCATGCTGGAACCACCACTGTACCTCTTTTCCCAAGGAACACTGGCTGGTTTCATTACATTGCCATGATGACAGCATAAAACATAGAGAGCAGATTCAGGCATCCCTGCTGCAGAATGCCCAGCCAAACCCCTTTCTTTCTTGTTTTTGGGGTTGTCCATTGGCAAACACAACATATAAAAGGATCTGGAAACACACATCCTGTCACTCCAGAGGGGAGGAACTTCTACCAATCAGCCCTGGCTCTGCAGGGTGAAGAACCGTGTCACCCTGAAGCTAGTCAATCTAAAGACTTTCTGGCCTACATTATCACAATTTGCACGTCGCTCTTGTGGTACCCAAGCACAGCCATCCACCAGATGTGTGTACAGCTGTTGCACAGCTGATGTGCGGCTAGTGACCAGCAAGCTAAATGCAAAAGTCGTCCACTGAAGACTACACTATGCAAATGTGTGGTTGTACACTGATTTATATCACTGTAAAACAAATTTATGTAATTATCCTTAATCACATACAGTGGAGTCTAAAAGTGATTTTTTTTTTAAATTAATACAACATTTCTGTAATTAAAAAAAAGATTTTTTTCAGCTTTTAAGTTGAGTAAAAATTTGAATGGAAATGTTTTTGGAAGAAGTCTCTTATGCTCTCCTAGCATTTATTTTACAACATACAGTAAACACAGTAATGATGTGAAATACTACAATTTAATATAATTGTATATGCATGTTTTCATTGTCACTTTTAATCAATTTAATGCATTCTTGGTGAATAAACTTACACATTTCTTACAGAAAGGTAATTCTTACTGATAAATGGTAGTATATATGAGCACATGAACATAAATTGGTAAAAGCTATCAAAGTATTTTGTTAGTTTATGCTATCAAATGATTAATATTCAATAACTAATATCAAAAAATGTAACTTTATTGTAAAGTAATACTGATGCGCTCATGAATTGGACACCGCTGCTTCTTTCATAAAGGAATAGCAACTTAAATTTGGGTCTGTTTCACATACAAAGCAAACATTTCTCTATTTTAAAATTTGTCTAAAAATCCTCACAACTTTGTTCATTTCCACATTTAAATAAAAAACAGGTTTTCACACTTTTGGACCTCTCTGTATACAATATAGATATATATTTATCTCTCTCTCCATATATTTTGCAACTTTATTGCCTTCCCTGTCCTCTCTTCTCCTCTTCTGTCTCAGTGTCAAGGACAGAGGGCAGCGCTCTAGATTTCCAGCGCCGTGCCAAATCCTGCCCTCTCAGCAGATGTGGTTACACACTGTCAAGCATAAACAAGCGTCCATCAGAGAAGTGCTGTTAGAGTGACGGGTGCAGAGGTGAGGGACCTCTCAAACCCCCCTATCAGGACTACGTGGACTGAATGATCATCCACAGGTGGTTAACACAGAAACGGTGACAGAGTGATAGAAGGAGATGGGTGACTTGCAGACAGACATAGAGACAAATCCAAAAGAGAAAGAGAGGAAAGCTGTGTAATTGCCAGGACAAGCATTAAGAGCAAAAGAGGGAGGAAAAGAGAGAGAAAAAGAGAGATAGAGACATTACCCGCTGCCTCCGCTGTAGGTGTGAGCAGTTGAAGAGATGAGAGAGGAATCAGACACACACACACACACACACACACACACACACACAAGACACGGGGGAGAAAGGGAGTTTGAAGGAAGAAATACATTAATATGAGACACATACCGTAAAAAGAGAGAAATAAGGATGCAAGCTTGTGAATTATTTCACATTCATCTGTGTTCTCTTACCCATTTATATCATTTACAAAACTCTAAACAATATATAAGCTATGCCAGCAGAACATTTAGTCTTATATAACCAGACTTTTGACTTGCAGCAAAACGTCTGGTCCTCCTCGCAGCTTATTCTATGGGGCAGGAAGTGACCGCCTGACTGACATGTAAGATGATCAACCACAGTCCGTTTTGATCTTATGTTATATTTAAGGGCGGGGATTTTTAAAATAAATTTAACCACAATGGAGTGCAACAGTCAGGTTCCAGAAGTAAAAAAAAAAAAAAAATCATTTTCTCCATAGTGGAATTGATCATTAAAAATAACTTACAAACCTTTAAAAACAGACCTACTGTTAGCTACGAGGTTGTTTTATGCTGGATTATTATACTGAAGCCCACATAATTTACATTTATTTTGTTAAATAATCAGGTTAACATCAGAATTCCATGTAAAAAAAACTACATTATCCATGATTCCACAAAGAAATCTTGGGAAATATGAGCAAATAACACCAAAAGAACACTTTAGAGCTTGCCAACTCCCAAGAATTACATCTTCCTAAACTCTTAAACTACTTAAATATATGCATATTTTGCAATATTTACCATCAACATCTTTTCAATGGTTTTCAGTAGTTTTATATTTGTCTGTTGTTTTTCCCTCATGAAAGCCGTAGTCTTGTATTGTCCTTTTTTTCAGATTTTCAAATATTATTTTGCTTCAAATAAAATTTTTAATGTTGTGATTCAACTCGTAGGTGATTGGTTTGGGTCATGATTTATAACTCTTTAATAAAGACTTTTTAAAACCTACTATGGGGAAAAAATGAATGGGATAAATACTACCAGAACCAAAGCTGTTGAAAAAAATTGAAGGGGACTCTATATAACAATAATCTGCCATTGAAACTTAATTCAAATAGCAGCACAACAGTCGCATTGAGCAGACAATTAGCGGAAAATGCATCTACTTTTATATTTACAGACAAAACCCAGAAAACAATGTGGAATGTATGTTTCTGGCTCAAACAAATCTCAAACAGAAGAAGATTTGACTATCAATTCCAGTGCGAACTTGCCTTTTTAGTGTACAATAAGCACAGATAGTCAATGAACAGACTGTGGGTGATCTGTAGGCATGTCGTCTGAGGCTGAGACTAGCTAACATACACATATGCACACTTTCACACAAATCTAAATCTATTAGAGTAGTAGTTAAACATGCATTGCCATATTGCATGTGACTTCATCGCTGTGGTGACAGCTTCTGGAGTTAGTTGCCATGCCTCCTTGTTCATCATGATCTCATGATACAGTGCTTTAGAGTTCATACCGTCACATGGCATACGATAATATGTCACATGGCACTGTCATATGACCATAAGCACTTCACCTGCAGGGCAATGGAGACCCGAATCTCTGCTGGAGTCTGTGATTCATACAGATTTATTCTACATGGTACTTTTATCTGCAAAAACCTTGATACACTCCAATTTATTAAGACCAAATCCAGCACGCAGCACAAAAAATACAAATAAAAACAGACTCCCAGCAGGCTCAAGTCTGCCAGCTCAAGCAGTTCACAGGCTCACATCAGGAAATGTGTACAACTGTGTGGCCTAAACACACACAGACCTTCTCAACAAACATCTCTCTGAGGCACGAGAGACGTTGTCTCAGTCATCTCTTTTTATTCTCTAGAGATGATCAGGATCAATTCCATCACTTAAGACTTACTTAGTATTGTCTGTGCAACTAACATGCTATATTAGACCATGCAGTGCATCTGTCCTATTACAATGTGTCTTATTTGCCAATCATCCCTATAAGTAAATGTAGAGTACACCTGTTGAAAGGTGTGTAGTAAGCAGGGATGAGATGTTTATGCAGAGATCTTAGTATACTAAATGGCCCACCAAGAAAAACATCATCACCGATATAAAGAGATAGTTCTGTTTCTGATTGGATGAGCTGCATTCAAAGCTGTTTTAATGCACACTGGCGATCACACCGATTCTATATATTATCGCATCAAGTTGCCACGTAGCTTGAAAACCTGATTCACAATGTTTTAACACAAATGTTATGTATTTGTTATCCAGCATTCTGACTCTATATGTCAGCATAGAGAAGTGCATACTGGCATCTGTTTCTTTGAACTTTGTAGCTATGCAGTTTCTCTCTCTCTCTCACTTTCTCTCTCAGCTGACTTTTTGCCGCAATAAATAGACTGCCTAATTGGATCTTGCGTTCATCAAAATGGTGATACACATCTCAATTGGACAGTGCCCTTCTAGGAGGTGAGCAGTTTGATTGTCTGTAATCCCATTATGGTGTTATCTTTCTGGGCAAAGACCCTGTCCAGCCCTAATAGGTCCTAATGCATTCTGCGTTGTCTTGTTTCGCTGCTTTACATGGGCAGCTCTGCAGAAGTGATCTGTATAGAGAATCGCCTGACATTTCCCCTGCATGTCTCACTATGCTGCTATGAAATCACTCTGCAAGTGTATCGGTCTACTCTGTTGATATTTATCATGTCCAGATTATTCTATAAAAGGATCACCTGTGTCCAGTCATCTGATGAAGTGCACTAACTATCAAAAAAAATAAATAAATAAATAAAAAATAAAATTATATAAATATAAATGTAATTAAATAAATTGATACATTTACAATAATTGTAAAATTATATAATATACCCTGAAATGTACCTTGTATTTGAAATTAAATTTAAATAATATTTTAAAGGAGTATCTTACATGTCTGTAAATAATATTTATCATATATTATTATCATTTACTCCTATAATATATATAATAAATTACTATAACTATGTATAATCTGTATAAAAATAAATGTAATATTGTTATTTTAAAAATTAAAAACAACTACAATAACAACTAACTTTCCTATAATAAAGTGTACACTGGTTTACCTATACATACATACATACATACATACATACTACCCATCAAATTTATAGAAAAATATTAACTTGATTTAAAACAGGATAATTTATTGGTTTCCTCCCCTTCACACCACATATTGAATAATAAATATTCAAAATAATGAATTGCGTTTTTAAAAGACATAACGAAGACGTGATAAACTTGATAACAGGGACAGCTGCAGCCATTTTAGCTTGAAATGTCCCATTACAAGTTCAGAACATGCCAACATATATCTTTTTTATTTTACTTTTAAATAAGTTTAATGAAATTTAACTGGAACTTTAAAACATTTTTAAAAATACATATATTTAAAAGTTGCCTTTCCAAAATAATAAACGCACTTACTAGAGACTCAAGTATTCATGACCATTTTACCTGCTGTAAATCAGTCATACCACACTTGTTAGACATTTTAGAGAAATCGTATTTGAAGGCCCGACACAGAAACAAAGAGACACACGTACACATAGACACAAACACGTATGTTAACACATTTAGGTGTCCACATACTGTAGAATGTACCAAGAGTTGATTAGCTGTAAGATTGAGTTACTGCAGCTGGCTAAAGAATGACATGACCTCGCCCTTGGCTTGTGTCCTATGTGTGAGGGACATTTGGACGGACAATCAGACAGACAGATCAGTCTATAGAAGGAGAGGACAGGCGTGTGATGAGAAGGACAGGCAATAAGAGCAAACAGAGGGGAAAGGGAGAAAGAAAGAGACATTACCCCTCTCCTTCCCCACCGCCTCCTCCGCTGTAGGTGTTGAGAGATGATCAGAGACAGGAAGACAGAGACAGACAGAGCCAGAGACACATACAAAGACACAAAACACACACAGAGACAGAAAAAGGCACAGGGAAAGAATGGGGTTTTTGAAGCAGGAAAAATATCAACATGAGACAGAGAATATAATCACAAAATAATGGCAGAGCTCCTAGTTTGGTTTATATGTGGACACCTAATCTAGTGTGAACACTTAAAACAATTTAAATACAAATACAAAAATACATATATAAACAGAGTCCAAAATTAACGTTTTGCTACACCTGCCTTGGCTGGCAAATTGGGAAGAACTTATCATAAATATAGACTTTTATTCCCAGTCAAAATATTGTATTTCACATTATTTACCAAGACACATTGTGTATTTGTCTCTATGACAAAATAAAAACAAAACAAAATAAAAAGACCTCTTCAGTAATATTTGACTATTTTCTGTGGTGGTCACGAAATTACATTTTCCAGTTTCTAGAAAATGGGTCATTTACACATTCTCTTTTTACTTGCATTTGACGCTCTTTTTTGGACTCTGTACACAAAATACTAAATAAACATGCACAGATACATACACACAGATATGAGTCACTCCCTGAAATTGAGTAAAAGGTTAAAAACAGACTCTGTGAGAGACAGCAGAGATATGGGAACTGTTCCCACGCTCACAGCCAGGGAGCGCCAGTCACCCCAGAGCGCCTGCCGTTCTGAGCGCACTATTGCTGTGTGCAGAGAGAGGGAGGGAGAGAGGGAGGGAGGGAGAGAAAGGAAAACTGGAGAATCTAGCCATGATAGCATAGAGTACAGTGTTTTTTGGGACAGGCAGGCACATCCAAATGCCTCTTTATGAATCGCCTAATAAACTTACTTCATGCGGGAGCTAAAGACATGGGTGCAAATGGAAGGGGGATTGGTGCGATTGGTGGAAGGGGAAAACAATACTCAAGGATTCAAGGCAGTTTCTTTAAGAAAATCATGCTGGGAAAGATAATCAGTGCAGTTTGCAAGCTCTACTTGTCCCCTCAAACAATGTTACTTATATTTTTTCCTTAAATGTTATTGTTTCTACTGTTTTATGCCTTATAACTCAAATTTGAGTTCTAGAAATATTGTATATATTATAAAACTATAGCCATCAGGTCTTAAAATGTGGCATAAAAACATTTTAAAACAAAACGTTACATCTTTATAAACTACTCCACACAAAGTCTGAAATATTGTACTTCAGTTTTTAGTGTTCAGATGCCAAAAAATACATTCGATTAGAATGCAAATTCAGCATCAGATTCTGCATGAACACCTCTGTAGTGCAAAATTATTTGCAGGTATTTTACACTTTCACATTTAATTGTGTCAGACTTGTGTGAACAGGTCTTTATTAATATAAATCTGAAAGCCATTCACATATTGTATGCATGGTACATGTCATGTGTGGTGTGTTTGTCCACCTAGTCTAAAAAACTTTTTTTGTGGAAAAGAAAATGTGTGCAATCACATTTATAGTTGTTCAGGGACTGTGGAAGATGTACACAAACACATAGACAGAACCATATAATATTACTATTTCAAAGCATTCAGATTCTGGTATTTCAGGAAGAATTTTTTTTTTTTTTTATCTGGGTTCATATTTCTTCCATTCATGCTTTCATTCAGGTCATCTGACATGTCAATTCCCAGAATCTGTTCTCATGCTCTTTACTAAGTCTGGAAAAGAGCTTTTACATGCATTTGTTTCCAGTTTCATATTAACAGATGCACCTTTCTGACCTCTCCCTCATATTAGCAAACTCTCTCAGTCCAGTAGCTGTGTTGTATGCTTCCGCTGAGATCAGATATTTTCCTTTATTCCTCTTGTCAGCTATCCTGACCGTCAATCATAAATCCCTTCTATTTGTTCATGCCTTTATTTGTAGTAGTTTGTTTAAGAAGATTCCTGATCATTTCAGTTTGATCTTAACAATTTAAGCGGTTAATTTCTGCATGGATCGTGACAAAAAACATACTACACTGGATCCAACTATAAACCCTCATCACACAAATAAGCATTATAAATCATTTCACATGCAAAGAGGTCAGCCAATCATAAGAGGGGTCATTTATATAAATAAGTCCAAAATATAGAAGTATATATCTAACTATACATAGACTATCAATGGTACAAAAGTGTAGCACATATGGTCTCTTAAATGTTTTCCCCTTGCTCTCTCGTTTCTTTCTTCTTTTTGTCTGTTTTCTTCATTGTTGGTTCCAGGTATGTGGCATAAAAATGGAGTGTAGAAATACCTGAGGTGAGTGTGGCTTGATGCTCCAAAGAGTCCTGGGCACTAAAGGGTTAAAGGTGCCCAGGTAGGGTCATCACCCTCATGGAAATGGGCCCAAGCTCACCCACTGGGTAGGCACTGGGCAAAATGTTGTGCATGATGAGGCGGGGTGGGGATATTCAGTGTAAAATTACCAAAAAGAGATCTGGGGCTTAATGTGGGGGGTGTGGAGGGATGAGGATGAGGAGAGGAAAAGATAGGGTCAAGATATGCCAAATGCACAGAACTGAATTGGGGAGGGAGAGAAAGGCAGAGAAATGGTGAGAGAGAGAGAGAGAGAGAGAGAGAGAGAGAGAGAGAGAGAGAGAGAGAGAGCTGGGTTGTATGGGTAGGCGGGCTGGCGCTCCAGGGTGGCAGAGAGCTGTGCCGACTGCACAGGCATTTGACCTGTAGGGAGCAAGACGGGAAAGGACGAGGAGAGGCAGCAAGCAGGAGAGGAGAGAGGAGTGAGGCATGAGCGCTGGGGCCTTGATGACACTTACGTGAAGGCGAACGCCACCAGGGCACCGCTAACCACTATAAAGTCCAGGATGTTCCACAGGTCACGGAAATATGAGCCTTGATGCAGGACAAGACCTAAATCTACCATCTGAAATAGAGAGAGAAATATATAGTAAGTGCACTGCTGTTCAGAAGTTTGGGGTCTTTGAAAGGAGTCTCTTCTGCTCAACAAGGCTGCATTTATTTGATCAAAAATACAGTACAATTGTGAAATGTTATTACAATTTAAAATAACTGATTTCTATTTGAATATATAAGTAAAATTTTAATTATTTCTGTGATGGCAAAGGTAATCTTCAGCAGCCATTGCTCCAGTCTTCAGTGTCACATGATCCTCCAGAAATCATTAAAATATGCTGATTTGCTGTTCAAGAAATATATATATATATATATATATATATATATATATATATATATATATATATATATATATATATATATATACACATACATATACACACACACAGTATATTCAGGATTATTTAATGAATATAAAGCATTCATTTGAAATAAAAAAGAAATCATTAAAATCATGGATCCTGTACCTTGTATTGTAATTCATTTTTATGATATTTCCAGGAATCACTATTTTAAAATTCCCAGACATTTGAAAGTGAGCTGACGTGTGGCCAAGTACGGTGACCCATACTCAGAATCTGTGCTCTGCATTTAAACCATCCAAGTGCACACACAGTAGTGAACACACACACACACACACGCACGCACACACAGCAGTGGGCAGCCATACTGCTGCGGCGCCCGGGGAGCAGTTGGTGGTTCGGTGCCTTGCTCAAGGGTCTCACCTCAGTCGTGGTATTCAGGGTGGAAGAGAGCACTGTACACTCATTCCCCCCACCTACAATCCCTGAGACTCGAAGCTGCAACCTTTGGGTTACAAGTCCGACTCTCTAACCATTAGGCCATGACTGCCCCTAACTACCCCCAACTACCCCCATTTCTGGGGTTTCCAAAATCATGTGCAACTATATGAACTTGAAATGCATACGAACCCTATAGTACTTCAGATTTTTGCATGACACAACATGGAGACCAATAAACAACTCTAAGTACAAAATACATAAGTATAATGTGTTGAAGGGTGAAGCACAGACCATCATAGCCCAGACAGCTGTGCAGAATAGATATGTACCTTAATGAGCATCTCAAAGGTGAACACACCAGTGAACACATAGTCAAAGTACCGCAGGACCTGCAAACACAAAAGGAGGACACAATGTTAGCAATAAAATTAAGCCCTTTATGATGAATCAATATGACAAGATGAATATAAAGAATGATAAATAAACAGATGAAAATGAAGAAGTAAACTAGTAAATTAGGTAATGATTAGAAGTACAGATAGAAAGATAGATGAAATAGTTGCTAGTTCAGTAGACAAAAATAAACTGAACCACAGAGACATAAAAAGAGGATGCTGAGATGTGGGACTCTCTCACATTGTTGCGGGGGGATTCAGGCCAGACAGGGTCTTCAGCAGCCAGGGCAATACTGCTCATTGCAATGACCAGCAGAATACACATCTCAAAATATCTGAGCGTGACAATATAGTGGCATAACCTCCGAAATCTACAATGGAAGTTCATAAAAAGACCTGTTAATAACAAAAACAACCACTTCTTTTGAAAGAAAGCTCGTTTAATTTAATAAAAATCTCAGAGGCGAAAGCAGGTGACTCTAGTCAGTTTTGTTTAATGTCAAAATGAAAGAGTGTTTTCACCCTATTTTACTTCAGTAATTAGAGAATTGGAGAAATTTCCAAATGAAACAGGATAATAAATAGTAGGAAATAAGCAGGACAGGACTTGATTTTATCCATTGGAAATGATTGAACTTTGAAAAGTGGTCATTATATACCAGATATGATTACGATTATTATTATAGGTAATGCAATTTTAATATTGACCAACTGCAGAGTCACAGTGCCAGGACTGGCAGTAAATTAGCAAGTTTCATGGAGATTTCACAGAGATGCACTCACGGGTTTGTGGTAGTCAGAATGAACATTGAGGTGTAGGGTGGCATGGGTTTAGGCCCCCCATCATCTTTCTCATCATCATCATCGTCACCCTTCATGTCCTCCTTCTTGGGCAGGGGCTCTGTGTTTGCATTCTTATTGACTGTGGAGACGTGAGGAAGGGAAACAACATAGTAAGAAAGATGATTAAGACAATAAATAAAAAGGGTCAGTTATTCTCTTTAGCTCTTTCTCTCACCCTGTAGGATGGCGTTACTGGAGGGGAACATCGGGGGAATGTCCACGGCAGTGTAATCGGGGTTCATGCCCAGGTGACCAGTGCTGGTAACATTAGCAGTGGTAGAGGAAGGGTTGGTGAGAATGAGGCTGCTCTCGGTGCCAGTATGTGCCAGGCCTTCAGTGTGGGCACTGTTGGCCAGATTGAGCAGACTATCACGAGGAGTGGAGTTACTAGGTGGCTGGGTGGCAAGCTTGTTGTTCATGGCATTGTCCAGGTCCTCACTGTACTGACTGTCCTGCCTGGACAGAGTCTTCTGAATGGGACGGGTGGTGGAGAGAGTGGGGCCACTTCCATGACCATCCCTGGAGAAAGAAGACAGCAAGATTAGAAGTTTAAAACATGCTTGTCAGGAACCCTTAGGAATGCTCTTTAGCGTGCCACTTAAAAGTTGTCACTTAAAAATAAGTAGAATAATCCTGATCAAAAGTCTGAGGTTGCCATGATTTTGTAATGTTTTGTAAATTTTGAACAAAAAGATGTATATTATATACACGAGTTATATTATATATGACCCTGGACCATAAAACCTGTCTCAAGTAGCACGGGTATATTTGTAGCAAAAGCCAACAAAACACTGCATGGGTCACAGTTGTCGATTTTTCTTTTATGCCAAAAATCATTAGGATATAAAGTAAGGAACATGTTCCATGAAGATATTTTGTAATTTCCTAAAGTAAATATATCAAAACTTAATTTTTGATTAGTAATATGCATATATACACACACATCTACATATACACAAATATACACCAGCATATTTATATATACAGGTGCATCTAAAAAAATTAGAATATCATGTTTATCAAGTTTTTTTTGTAAAAAAAAATTTATTTTTTTTTGTAACATTTCAAAAAGTGAAACTTACATATATTCTAGATTCATTACATGTAAACTAAAACATTTCAAAAGTTTTTTTTTTGTTTTTTTTTAATTTTTATGATTAGACCTTACATCTCATGAAAGTCAAAAATCCAGTAT